>JADLZN010000118.1:66766-133121 GCA_018155175.1 Sinocyclocheilus anophthalmus
CTTTACACAATATTAAACACATTTCCAATGCAGGCAAAACACTGCTGCTGCCACCAAAGTTTGATAAGGCTCAATATCTGACTATAAACTGCTTTAATCTGCAAGAGATACAGGGGATTGGCAGGTTAGCAGGTTAGTTGTGTAGAGTAAGTTACAATGGCAATGAACACAGCTAAAAACCAATCCATCTGCTTGAACCCGAAAAACCGAAGTTTGCTCAAACTAACCTGGGCAGCCACTGAAACTATAGCTTAATGAAATAGGCCAAGGGTGTACAATGAGATAAACTAGATAGTAAACATTAGAAGTTAAATTCATGTTCTTGATTGTTTTAAACAGATCTAAAAATGGATGATATCAGATAAAAGATCAAAATGGGGGTTGAAAAATGATTATAAACCATGTTTTAGCATGTTGCTAGCATGTTTTAACAAATTTGATAACAAAGAAGCTGGGAGGCTGGGCAGGGCCAGCAGAGACGAAAGGGCTTAACTGCTGGGTGGGACCAGAGGAGATGACAGAGTTTGACATCTGGGCAGGAGCAACAGAGGAAGGGCTAGAGTTGGGACCAGAGAGTCCATCCAGCCTGACGGGCTGTTTTTTTTTTTTTTTCTTTTTTTTTTTTTTTTTTTTTTTTTTTTTTTTTTTTTTTTTTTTTTTTTCTGCTGGCAGGCATTGGCTCAAGTGCTCGTCCCTCAAATAACCATTGTCGTGTATCACGGTGTCTACTGTGTAGGGGGCGAGGAACACAGAGACGTAGGTGTCACAGGAATAATAGTCTTTAGGGTAGGCAGGAGACGAACAATACCGGACAGGGAACATGGGACAGACGACACTATAAATACAGGGCTAAACGAGGGGAAAAGACAAGACACACCTGAACCAAATGAATGTAATCAAACGAGGGAGAAACTGGGTCACGGGCAGCACAAGGGATAAAACACAACAAAACCGGTCCATATTCCTGACGTCATGGAGGGAGTCCGGGTATGGTTGTAACATGGGGAGAGTTGCAACAACACCATTTCCACCTATCAGGGATAAGCTAGGAGTTTTATGATATTAATTCATTTCATTATTTACTCACTTCCTCCCCAATCTGATATGGATGGTTGTCAAGGCTGTAAATAGTTTCATGGCAATTTTATAAAGAAAAAAAATGATTTTTATGTAATAATCCAATTTTTTGACAAAAACTATATTTTCCTTAGTACTTAAACTGTTAAAAATCATATAACTTACATTAAAATAAATAAATAAATTCTCAGGCAAAATGTGATGCATTTTTTTAAACTGCTAATTTCAAACTATTATGCTAATACAGCTAATTAACATTGGATGACAGGGGTGGGGTAAATTGTAACACATTTTAGCATTCCCGTACATAGAACTGAGAACTTTCATGTTGTATATATGTAGCTTTTTTGGCAGCTCAAAACCAAAGGAAGTGTGGGTAAAATGTACCCTATGCAGTTTCTGGATCCACCAAGCCTGCACTCTAGGGTTAAAAACATTGGTTTGTCACCATTGTGACTCTGATTGAGAAAATTCATACATAGACACAATCTCACACACACATTTACACAGTTTTGTGTTAGATCTACATATTCTTTACCTCAGTACACTGGAGTTGAGTGTTCAGTAAGCATAAATACCGTTACGGAAGTTTATTCTAGTAGTCCAATTTACACACACCGCCACGGTCCTGTATCAAACGTGGGTGGGGTGTGTTACATTGTGAACATACAGAGCTGTATGAACCACTGCAAGCTGTAAAGTAAACAGGAAGCATTTGTCCGAACTCAACTGGTTTTGCAAGAGAACGCAAATATCTTTGAGGGGGACTCAAATATCTTTGCAAAAGAATGCAAAGTTTTGTGAGGGAACGCACATTTTTTCATCACTCCCCACATTTTTTCCACCACCATGTCCCTTTAGGGGCTCAGTAGACTTTAAACAAACACCCCCAAGAACACCTCAATGCCCCCCTTTTAAAAATATTGCTTCCAGTTGTCCCTGATGTTCTCTGAATGCCCAGTGGGGGGAGGAGGGTGATATCAGATATTTAGGCCTACTAATGTGAAGAAGAGTAAAAGTTTTTTTTTTTCCAGTTACACTAGTTAATCCTCAAACATTCCATAAAATGTGCTAATTGCCTTCTCCGTGTGTGTGTGAGTTGTGTTCACTACTCACTGCTGTATGTATACACTTGGATGGGTTAAATGCAGTGCACAAATTCTGAGTATGGGTTACCATACTTTGCCACATGTCACGAATCATGGACTACATTTAGGGGCTCGATCCCCTCCCTTTTTCAAAACTAAAGTAGGCAGTTTCTGACTACTAGTGTCTAGCAGAGCTACAAAAATAAAGCATGTTTTTCATGTCACGCCTCCCTCAAAGCAAACATCAAAAACACAGCTCTTTCAGGTCTATAAAAGTGAAAAGTGAAAGTGAAGCATGTTTCAACAGGTAAAAGTATAGGCTACTTTCAACAAAACCCTTACGAAAAAGAAGTATATTCAAGTGTGCTATTAGTATACTTCTTTTAAACTAAAAAATAGGAAGTCTTCTCAGAAATGGGCTTTATATACTTCTCAGAAAAATACTTAAAATTCCATTTAAGTATAATTGACTTATAGCCTACTTAGAAAAGTCTTAAAATATATTTGAGGCTATACTTGTGCTCCGAGAATTCCGTGTTGTCATTGTTACCGTAGGGGGCGTAGTCACATTTTCTGTACAGAATTCCAGAAGGAGAAAAAAACACAAGTGAAAGAAGATAAACCGAAACAACAGATGCTTCCACGGTAAATATCATGATCATCAGACCATAATAAAACCAAAGGCATCTCAAAAACTGTGTTTAAAGTTTTTTTTTTTGTAAGCTTTTTGTTTCAAAATGCGTGTTATTTATTTATTTGTTTATTTATTTTTATGAAACACCCACATTCAAGTGTTTAAAAAAAGAATGCATGAAGCTAGAATAAAAATATTTTTGTTTACAAGCAGATACCCTGTTCTTTCTTTTGGTGTTTTGTATGTTCAGATATTCATATAACAAAATATATACAGATTAATACCTAAATAGGGACATAGTAGTATACTTAAAGTATGATGTAAAGTTCACTTAAAGAAAACTTACTTGCAGTATAAAACTACTAAACTAGTAGTTTACTAAGACTATACTTCAAAGTGTACTAAAAATGCTAATACAAGTATTTAATTACAAAACGCTCAGTATTCATTATGTTCCTTTTAGTATAGTTGCAGTACAAGCTAAAAAAAATTTTTTAACTAGTTGTGTATTTAAAGTTTACTACTGTTATACTTAAATTATACTTAAAAGTATACTTTTATATACTAGAAAGTGGGCCAATTTAGTCCCCAGGAGTATTGAAATAGTACACTTGCAAGTATACTACTAGTACACTGATATTTGTATACTTGCTACATAAAGTATACTTAAAAATATACTTGAACTTTACTTAAGTATACTTAATAAAATAAACTTGAAGTACACTACTTTTTGGTAAGGGAAGGGCCAACACATTAGTAGGCCTTATACTTTTTAACTTCAACTTTAGCTTACCTGTCGAGAAGAAACTGCATGTCCATTGTATCGATTGAAATCCAAACATTGCATACAATCTTCTAAAAAGCACTGCCAATGTTTACTCTAGAATTCCTCCTTCTTGTAAAAACACTGTCAATGTTTACCCTAAAATTCTTCCATCTTGAAAAAACGAAACAAAAACAATTTTCTTTGAAATTTGGCTTGCATTTCTGTAGGCGCAATCTGAATTTATTTTTCTTCGCTAAACAAACACCCTCTGGCTCAGCCTGCTACAGTAGCCACACCCCAAACTCTAGATTGCAGTGTTGCCAATTTGGGGATTTTGTAGCTTAATTGAATGATTTTCTCATTTGATTTTGCTCATGTTGTTGCTACTTTTATTAATTGTTTGCGTCATAGAGCTATTTGGAGATTTTTTGTTGTTGTTGTTGTTAATATGTATTATTATTGATTAACAAACAAACAAAACAAAACAAATGTTTGTAACGACTTTCAACCAGTAGGCTATAACAAAAATGTTTGAAAAACATTGCCCCGTCCCTCTCAGCGATTATCGACAATTGCGGTTAATAAGACAAACTGAATTTGAATCATAACATTTGAATTTGAATTACTTTTCAATTATAATTAGGAAAACATGTACAACAACCAAGAAAGCAAAACATTTTACTTTATATTATTTATCTCAATATTGCACAGTCATTCATGTCTTCATGTTTATTCTCAACTTTTACCATAATCCTTATGGCAATGCAATGAAATTAAGTTGTCATACCCATGGCCGGACTTACCATTGGGCTTGAATGGGCTGCAGCCCAGGGGCCCCACCTTGTAGGGGGCCCCACCTTAACCCGTTTACATTTATTCAGTTATGTGCCAGTCCGAAATTATTAGCCGCATTTCAACTGCGCACACGGGCCAGCCGGGGCTAACAGCTTCCAACTACGACATTCGAAGCCATAATCAAACAGCATAAACTGGAATTTATGATTTTTTTCACATAGAAAAAAGACACATTAAATCACGTCTGCTCTGCACCGAATCGCCGATTAATTTGTGATCACATGGCTACTTTAAACGGTTCCATTAAGCCTTTAGCCCAAAAGAGCGCACATTTACAAAGATAATGATACATTATCACATGTTCACGCCTCACTTCTTTACAGAGGATGATTCTATATTATATTAATGTTCCACTAAATTAATCTGAAGAGTTTTGAGCGCTCTCTCCTCTCCAAAGACTATAGAATATCCTAATAATTTACAGGGACTTTGTCCCGTCTCACTACCTCCACACAAAGTGGAGCAGAAATTTCATCAAAACGAAAAAAAAAAAAAAAAAAAAAAAAAAAACATTTACAGGGTTCGTACGGTCATGAAAAACCCAGAAAGCTTTGGAAAAGTCGTGGAAATTTATTTTACAAATCTCTATATAATAGAATATATGTTTAATCACGTCCTGAATCTCGGTGCGGGATTGCGTATTTTGGTTTTACTAATTTTCGCAGGTTTCGCACGTTTGGAAAATTCCTCCAACATTTATTTAATATACAATGTAGGTTAGATGAGTTAAAAAAAAATTCACACAGAATATCAGATTAAGTCAATCATTTAAAAACAGCGTGAGTGGTTCAGCTGTACCGCGTCTTCTCGCTCTCACTCTCAAAATTGCCTCAACATCAGCGCATCTGGTCTGCACTAAGAGAGCTGCTGCACACTGCGATACAAGACTTTCGCTCAGCTGACAGGACTGTCACTTGCCTAATCGGGTCAGTGTTGCATCATCACAAAAGTTTATCATTTGCACGTCTTTTTAAGTCTTTTTAAACCATTCGGTACTCGCGCGCTCCAGACTAGATTTCTGGGCGCTCACGGTCACATCCAAAGCTCCCGCACATGTACAAGCCGCCTCACAAATACCTCAAGAAAAATTTATTGTTTCATTGTTTTCAACCTTGCATTTTAATAAATAATGTTACATAAAGACAATTAAACGGTCAGTAATAAATGAACAGGGCCCGGTTCCCCAAAACGTTCTTATCGCTAAGTAGTTCTTAACCTATTCCTTAACCTCTCTCTTAACATTATGGCACGATTCCCGACACGTTCGTACGCTAAGTATATCTTCTGTAAGTCACACTTTCGTACGGTTGGTCTGGACCATTCGTAAGCTCTCTCTTAGCGTTGTTTGAGCTCAAGACGCTAGTCGCCGCCACTGTGTAGCAGTCTTTAGAAATCAGCGCAGCGCAGAACAAGTCAAACTACGGTATGTTGACAATGTTGTGGCTCAACAATGATTTTATGTTATGGACATTTTAAGACTAATAATAAAATATGTTCGCAATGGATACAGGCCTATTTATGAAGTTGACTTTATTTGGTATCAGAACTAATATGGTGGTAATTAGCCTAGGCTATCTCGTAATGTCATTAAAGCGTTTAAATTGGCAATCACTTTTGATAATTAATATCTGGCAAACAATTTGGCTCTAAATGGCTAAGATCTATAAATGGGTAAGCATGGTGGTGTCCAGTAAGCGACCAACTATGGCAGCGATCCAACGTGTCCTTGTATTGAATCAAAGACGGCGCCGGCCACGGACAGTTTAGTCCATGTCAATTTTTTTATTCGGCAAAACTTAAGCCCTTTTGACATTTGATTGATTTGACTGATTGATCAGGCATACATATCGCGAAAGGGATACGCGGCCATAAACGTGCAGGTTATAGTGGACCATAGGGGTGTGATCTCCGACCTGGTGGCAAGGTGGCCAGGCAGCACCCATGACAGTTTTGTCTGGGCCAATTCTGCAGTGGGTGAACAAGCGGAGAGAGAGGGGTTTGGTCTGAGCCTGTTCCTCGGGGATAGTGGATACCTTCTGAGAGCATACTTATTCACACCGCTGACCAACCTACAGACTTGGGCTGAAAGAGCCTACAATGTTGCACACGTTCGCACGTGCAGCGTTGTCGAGTGTGCAATTGGCATCTGGAAGCTGCGCTTTCGGTGCCTGCACAAGTCGGCAGGAGGACTGCGCATGAAGCCTCACAGCTCTTGCGCAGTTACGGTGGCAACGGCCATACTCCATAACATGGCTGTGCGTGGAGGCGCACCTATTCCGGAGGGGGAGGAGGAGGAGGAGGTGGAAGCAGATGAGGAGGAAGATGGAGAGGGAGAAGTTGAGGTCCTCTATCCTCCGCAGAGGGCTGCCCTGCACGCTGCCGGGGTTGAGGCTAGGCAGCTTTTGATTGCAAATGTTTTTTGTTGATTTATATTGTCTTTTTGGTTTAACTTGCTGAGCTATCATTAGCCATCATCCATGATTGAATGGACTTTTCTTTTGATTCGTATTATGATGGAATTTTTAGTTTTCTGAAAAATAAACGGGAGTTTCAAACCTTGCATCCATTAAATGTTCTGTGTGTGATTCTAATCCTTTAAACCTTTACTCTATCATGCCATTGTGTCCATTCCATAAGTGCTCTATGCAATGCCAATCATTGACATGCTTCTCTTAAGGTTGGCGAAGGAGCCTACACGTTAGAATTAAGAGTCAAAAGTTGACATATGCCCAAATTACCACATCACATTGCTGATTCATCTTCATTCATATATTGGGCATTGAACGCAGGTCACATGGTTGTCAGAGGATTCCCTTTCCGCTGCTTTGCCTCATGCATAGCCTTACACACAAGATAATGTACATTACAAACTAATGTCTTTACGCAGCCTCTTCAAACGAGCCTTTATATCTGATTGTGCACTTAGATTGACACTGCTTAATTTCCTTGTGGATAAATAAGGTATCTCATAGAGCAAGATTTTATGCGTAGGTTTCCAATGGCAATAGGAAATCAGTTGTTGACTCATTAAGGATGACAGAATGACATACAATCTTGTTGATGATCAAGTATTTTTAATGAAAATGCGCATACAAACACACAAGGACACGGTCACTGGTGTGACTGTTGCTCAGCATCTATAAAGACAAACACATAACAAAATCAGATTAGGAACTGTGAGGAAAGGAACATCAAAATCTATAAACCAAGAACAACTGGCTCACCTTCAGCTGGCAGCAAGATTGGTACCGAGATTGAGGGCCTGTTGAATCGCGCCTCTGCTAGTGCATGCTGCTGCTTGGCCAGTTCCAGCTTGGCTCTCTTCAGCTCCAGAGACTGGCGAGCGAGCTCATTTGCTTCGGTCAACTGGCGCTGAATGTCCTGCAACACGACCAACTTCTCCTTTTCAATGTTCACCAACTCTTCACTACACCGACATGGTGAGATTGTGGAGCGACGTCGTGATGTCGTGTAGCGAAGTCCTGGCGAAGACGTGTGTACGGGAGGTGGTGGCATAGTGCACCCTTCCGGCTCGGTGCTGCCAGGTGAGGAGAGTGCTGCAGGTGGCTCGGTGTCTGGGGAGCATGGCACATTTGGGGGTGGCGATGACCTGGAATATGAGGTCTGTTCAGTGTCACCTCTTCTAACGTCAATCCCCCAGGGATTCCATGTGAGACTGTCTCCCATGATCGCCAGTGCCTTCTCCTCATGTGCTGTTAAGGGTTCCACCGAACTGGTCCCCGCACCTGTCCTCGCCCGGTCTCTACGGACAGCAGAACCTCTCACCTTAACCTGGCTTGAAAAATCATGCCATTTTTTCCTGACGTCCTGCCAGGACCTTGGTGTGCCTGATCCGGAGGCAGACATCTTCCTTGCTATGTCACACCATAGCTCCTTTTTGTTGCTGTTGCACAAGTTATTCCGAAAGCTGGAAAACAGTGTCACCTTGTGCAAACTCACCTCGTCCAGCAAAACTTCAAGTTCCTCTGAAGAGAAGCTTGGTGCCCTTTTTTTTACGTTGCTTCCCCACCATATTCTGTATCTAACTCTCTCTCTCTCTGTTCATTGTAGATAGGTTGCTTTTTATAGAAAACATTAACCAATGGCAATCAATACCGCATTAAACAGAAGTAACTGCAGCTGCTTGCCAAACAATTCTGATTGTAAAGTACCTTACCATTAATATAAAAGTGTATTAAATAATTTTTAGAAGTCGTTAAACCCATGTCAAGAAGCGGCACAAGTGGCACAACGGGATAAGGAGGGTGGATGATTAGCGAGGGATACCCAGTTCGTCTACCCGTCAACATATCGTGTGAACATATTACTGACAATTTGATAATTTAATTAATAGTCTATATTTTACAGATAACTTAAACTATGTTAAAATAAATGCTACTGGAATAATTTGAGGAATGTTTCATTTGCAAAGAACGTGTTGTCTTTCTTAACGCCGTAATGCACCTTCGCGTGAAGTGGAAAATCGATTCCTGAGCAATCGATGCCAACTAATTCAGCACCTTCAATTGGGACAGCGCCTCTGTAACGTCGAACGTAAGAAGAAGGTAAGAACGTGTTAAGAAGCTTCCTAAGGGACACTCCGGGGAACACACTTAGGAACATAAACAACTTTGGTAATATATATCTTTCGAGTCTTCTTAGCGTGCTAAGAGTGAGCGTTATCGGGGAACCGGGCCCAGGTTACTAGCAGTAGCACAAGGATACAAATGAAACAAACTGTTTTAACTTTTTCAGGTAGGCTAGCCTAAAACTAACAGTAGCTTCTACTATTCAGGAACAAAACTACTAGATGCATAAAGTCAAAGATATAGATATATGTATTATATTCATCCATATTGAGACTATTAAAAGTTATTTAGTCAAGAGCCAGATTTTTTTGAGCAGACAAGAAGGTATGACAGACAGACAGCAGGTATACTAAAAGCTGCTGTCACTTTCATACCAAATGTTAAAAAAGTTAATTAATTAGGCCTATTGGTTATTGTCAATTAATGTTAACAACAAAAGACAAAAATCACTCACTGCTCTTGACAATACATTTTGTAACTTTAATTTTAAGAATTAATCTGGGCCCGGTTCCCCGATAACGCTCACTCTCAGCGCGCTAAGAAGACTCGAAAGATATATCTTACCAAAGCTGTTTATGTTCCTAAGTGTGTTCCCCAAAATGTCCCTTAGGAAGCTTCTTAACACGCTGCCTCTTAAGTTCGACGTTACAGAGGCGCTGTCCCAAGTGAAGGTGCTGAATTAGTTGGAATCGATTGCTCAGGAATCGATTTTCCACTTCACACGAAGGTGCATTACGGCGTTAAGAAAGACAACAAGTTCTATGCAAATGAAACATTCCTCAAATTATTCCAGTAACATTTATTTTAACATAGTTTAAGTTATCTGTAAAATATAGACTATTAATTAAATTATCAAATTGTCAGTAATACGTTCACACGATATGTTGTGACGGGTAGACAAACCAGGTATCCCTCGCTAATCATCCACCCTCCTCATCCCGTTGTGCCACTTGTGCCGCTTCTTGACATGGGTTTAACGACTTTTATTATATTAATGGTAAGGTACTTTACAATCAGAACTGATTGGCAAGCAGCTGCAGTTACTTCTGTTTAATGCGGTATTGATTGCCATTGGTTAATGTTTTCAATAAAAAGCAACCTATCTACAATGAACAGAGAGAGAGAGAGTTAGATACAGAATATGGTGGGGAAGCAACGTAAAAAAAAGGGCACCAAGCTTCTCTTCAGAGGAACTTGAAGTTTTGCTGGACGAGGAGAGCTTGCACAAGGGGACACTTTGTTTTTTTTTTTTTTTTTTTCCCCAGGCTTCAGAATAACTTGAGAAACAGAACCAAAAAGGAGCTATGGAGAGGACCATAGCAAGGAAGAGGGTGCCTCGGGATCAGAAACACCCACGGTCCTGGCAGGAAGTCAGGAAAAAAATGCATGGATTTTTCAAGCCAGTTAGGTGAGAGGTTCTGCTGTCTCCGTAGGTAGATCGGGCGGGAGCAGGTGCGTGGACCGTGCGGTGCAACCCTTAACAGCACATGAGGAGAAGGCACTGGCGATCATGGGAGACACAGTCTCACATGGAATCCCTGGGGGATTGATGTTAGAAGAGGTGACGCTGAACAGGCTTCATGTTCCAGGTCATCGCCACCCCCCAATGTGTCATGCTCCCCAGACACCGAGCCACCTGCAGTACTTTCCTCACCTGGCAGCACCGAGCCGGAAGGGTGCACTATGCCACCACCTCCCGTACACACGTCTTCGCTAGGACTTCGCTACACGACATCACGACTTCGCTCCACAATCTCACCATGTCGGTGTAGTGAAGAGTTGGTGAACATTGAAAAGGAGAAGTTGGTCGTGTTGCAGGATATTCAGCGCCAGTTGACAGAAGCAAATGAGCTTGCTCGCCAGTCTCTGGAGCTGAAGAGAGCCAAGCTGGAACTGGCCAAGCAGCAGCAGCCCATAGCAGTAGGAGCAATCAAACAGGTCCTCAATCTCGTACAATCTTGCTGCCAGCTGACGGTGAGCAGTGGTTCTTGGTTTATAGATTTTGCCTGTCTGGTTCATCACAGTGCCAGTCAGATGGTGTAGTGTTTGTATTTATAGATGCTTTTTCTGGATTGTATATTTGGCATGGTGTTCACCACGTGACCGTTCTGTGGTGTTGTATGCGATTTTCATTAAAAAATACCTTGATCATCAACAAGATGTATGTCAGTAGGTCATCCTTTAAGGAGTAACAAACTGATTTTATAATTGGCATGGAAAAACCTAGCATAAAATATCTTGTCTATCTATGAGACACGCGGCAAAAAATGCAAAAGGGCTTAAGTTTTGCCGAAATAAACAATTGACAATGACTACGCGCCAGACCCAGCCGCGGCCGGCGCCCGTCTGGGATTCAATACAAGGGACACGTGATCGCTGCCAACTAGTTGGTGTGGTGTTGGGACACCACCATGCTAACCATTTATAGATCTTAGCCATTAGAGCCAAAGTGATTGCCAATTTAAATGCTTTAATGACATTACGAAATAGCCTTGGCTAATTACCACCATATTAGTTCTGATACCAAATAAAGTCAACTTCATAAATAGGCCTGTATCCATTGCGAACATATTTTATTATTAGTCTTAAAATGTGCATAACATAAAATCATTGTTAGCCCACACATTGTAAAAAAAAAAAAAAAAACATACCGTAGTTTGACTTGTACTGCGCTGCGCTGATTTCTAAAGACTGCTACACAGTGGCGGCGACTAGCGTCTTGAGCTCAAACAACGCTAAGAGAGCGCTTACGAATGGTCCAGACCAACCTTACGAAAGTGTGACTTACAGAAGATATACTTAGTGTACGAACGTGTCGGGAATCGTGCCATAACGTTAAGAGAGAGGTTAAGGAATAGGTTAAGAACTACTTAGTGATAAGAACGTTTTGGGGAACCGGGCCCTGTTGTTTAATTTACAGTTTATTCCATTTCTTCAGCATTTCTTTACCTGAATGTTTTCCACCAAAACTGCTTCTAAAACGAAATTCAGGTCCTGAGTTTAACTTATAATACTGGCTAAGCAAATTTACAATATACTTAATATTCTGGCATTCAGTTATGTGATTATGTAGCCTAACATAGGTTCTCTGCATGAAGTAACGTCTGGCACAGTCGTAGCCTGTGCTTATTAGAAAGCAAACAAATAGCATTAATAATCATTAATTTTCCTTAACATATGCTATGATAAATCTGAACATTTGTGTAAAATAATGGAGCATTAGGTCATGAATATTGCCTTAAAAGTCATTGAAATGTATTGGTTGAACGAACCCTGCATTTAATCAGTGAATGCCTACGATAGAGGAGTTAGCCTATCACACAAACTAGAGTCCTGTTTTTCCGAATTATCTGCAAGATCGCAAATGTACAATAAACAACAAATTACAGAGTAACTTTCAGACACAAAATTCAGTTTTGCCCCATCAATGCGTCTCTGAGCAACACAGTGTTTTGTTTCTCAGCATTACACGGACCAGTAAATGGTTCAAACAGGCTATAAGTACAGTCGTTTGCTAAGTTAAATGAATTAGCATTTTAAACAAATCGGTTGATTTAAGGATTCAACTCACTCATTAAAACTTGCTGCCACCTACTGGTGGTTGTAGATTCATATTTTAAAAAGCAGCTAATTATTTCATTTTTGCAATCATTTAATATTTCTACATTAAAATGTATTTAAACTTAACAAAACTTGTGCAAAATCCATCTATGGATTTTGTTTATAGTGATTTCATTTTATTGTTAATAGCCAACATGTTTTTTAATTCAGATTGAATTTATTAAATTTAAGAATCTGACATAAAAGGACACATATATGACAATACATTTTCATAATAATAAATTTTTTATAATCTTTGTTTTTTTCTGCTCAGTGTTATTTCAGGCTTTTGATCTCTCAACTGAGAGATCACATCCTGTTTATTGTATTATAATGACTATTTAATATTACATCTAAACTTTGACTAGGCTAGACATGTTGCCTATTAATTGTATACAGTATATGAACCTGAAAGCATATTGTAATTTTTTTGTATTTTGTGTTACTCCATAATAATGTTCTAGTTGAGGGCATTTGTAGTATAGGTATGGGGCCCAAACATAACCTCAAGCCCAGGGGCCCCCGGCCCCGTACGTGGTTAAAAGTGTTTCCCCCTATTTCACAACAGCCCAACCTCTGTCAAATGCTCTGTCATGTAAAATTGTGTTGTACCCTTTAGCTATAGCTTTGCTTTTCACTAAGCCTTTTACTTGTGGTGGTCTATCAGCATAGTTTTTCTGCATGAGGAAAGGATGTTTTGCTTAGGCAAATTGAGACTGGGGACATCATCGAGAAGACATGCAGCCTCCACAGATTGAGCAGCGATATGGAATAGCTGATGATCTACAGGTATAAAAGAAAGTGAAGGTCCAAACAAAATTGTCTTCGAAGATAATCTTGCGGATTTCTCACCGAAACTTGCAGACAGGTTTCTTGACCGCCGGATGACGCTCACTGCACGGGACTCATGATCCAGCGGCGCGCGCTATTATCCACTCCCAGCAGAAGGACACTTCAGTGACGTCACCTCGAGCGAGAAGGAAGCGGAGCGCTCGCTGGAAGCTGTCACAGTTTTTTTGTGGCGAAAGCAAGAGAAACCCTTTCCGCACGCGCGCACCCAACTGTTGCGCTACACGGACAAACAGCAAGGCAGAAAAACAACGTTATACTTATCTGACAGCAACTTCCACATACTCTGCGGGGAATTATTCTCTCCTGTTTCTGCAATGGCTGATGTCATACAAAGCAACGAGCAATCCTCATCTGACGTTGCAAATCGATTCGCCCGTAAAGGTGCTTTGAGGCAGAAAAACGTCCATGAAGTGAAAAACCACAAATTTACTGCGAGGTTTTTCAAGCAGCCGACTTTCTGCAGTCACTGCACTGACTTTATTTGGTGAGTAGATCATTTCACTCACTAATTATTGCAATATCGGTATAAGTTTAAACATTATTACAGTGTTACTGTAGATCTGGCAGCTGGCCTGTTACCAGGGGTACACCTAGGAACAGACACTGGTTTAAGAAACTCACTGTTTCCACTTTAGCGGTGTTCAGAACGCACATGAATAAACACGTTTAAAGTTTACTGGACTGTCACACAGAACTGCTTCACACAGCTCATGCGCTTTAACTTGATTTCGTAATAGAAATGTCTTTTGTTTTTGGACAGAACTAAAGCTAAAGTTTGGACAGAACTAAGTTTCAGACTACTGCCGTATTCTGCATGCTTCACGTTTACTGGAGTTGCCATGATTTGGGCGTGATCAGTTTGTCCAGGCTTACCGTGTGGCATTCAGCTGCTCGGTCAAGTCATTGCTTCACACTTGTTGATAGTTTATTTAGTAACTTATAAAAGTTAAAATAGGAATTAGGGGCTCAGATGTGAAAAATAGTGAACACAGCATGTATGTATTTAAAATTGCTTTAAACAAAGTTGAACATGCAGGTGTGGTCTGCTTTAATGATTACATTTATGGCTCCCTGTAAAAGTCACTGTGAAAGCACATGCCCTTTTATTGTTTTCCTATATGTGCATTGATACAAAACAAACATTAGATGCCATAGCTGTCCATGTACTTTTTAAATAAGGGATTGCTTACTGAGCTGATGTAAACATTAAAGGATTTAGAGAGGCAGATCTCTAATGCATTGTTTTTCTCTCTCTCCTCTTCATCAGGGGGTTTGGAAAGCAAGGATTTCAGTGCCAAGGTAAGCAGTCGTACAGTAGATGGATTTGCATGTCCTGCTTATTCTCTGCCATTTGTATTGATCCTAACTTAAGGAGATGATGCCGTGGTCCTCAACACAAGACATCATCTTGAAACGTTTCCTTTCCGCACATGATCATCTCAGTTGAATGCCCCAGAACAAGCAAATGTTGAAGATTGTAGTAGTAGTCAGTAGTCACTCTTTTTGGTGATTGAGGCCTAAATTAGCAGGCAAAATGTGAGCAATAATGTCTGTCATAAGCATCCCTTAGCTGGCCTTGAGTTAAATTACTCTTGTCTTAAAGACAGAAACCCAATAGCTGTTTGGTACCTCAGTGAAAAGCCTCTCACACAGTTCATCTACAGAAGCTACTTATATGAACCACCCATTTGAGTAACATACTCTTTTAAATTGAATAGAATTTTTTTTAATTTTTTTGAATTTTTTGCCCACATTTTATGCTTGTGCGGCCACATTTGCTGTTGCTTTGCAGAATTTCCACAGTCAGCTTCCCATGAGGGCAAGGAAGTTCACCATGCAGATTTTGCTCATGTTCAAAATGGTCACACCATTTTCTACACTGACCAACAGAAAGTGCTGGTTGAAAGGAATTCTGGTGAGCTGTTCTTAATAGATCTCAACGCTGTTGACAATGAGTCTTTTTGATTGTGAAATGTCGCTGAAATTTAAATCTGAAAACTGAATACTAATATACAGAAGGAGCTTGCAATACAGAAAAAATACAGTACAAAACACTAAAATAATGCAATAAACATCCATTACAAGATAAGATGTAAACTAAAACCCTAATGTGCATAACCAATAAGAAAAATTAAATAAGAAGAAACAGTTTTTTACTGTTAAAATTTTTATTTGATTTTTTAATTTAAAATTTTCACAGTGCTACTGTACACATGCAGTGTGGTCACATACATTACGTTTCCATGTGTTTTTAGTGATTGAATCACAATACATTTACCCCATTTGTGAATAGACATGTTCCCTGTATACTCACTACCTAGCCTTCTGTTTAAATCAATATTAAGGCCAATACATGAGAAAATAATTCTGAAAGTCTATTGATTTTCATTCTATATACTTGAGTCAGAGTTTTGCTCAACTGATAATGACCCAGATAATTAAAATATTTGTCATGCAAATGATAAGGATACGAATAAGATTATCATGAGTGTATTACTCTTCTTTTGGGCCAGATGCTGTCAGCAACCTATGTTGCCAGTCCCTTGATAATTCTGGTGCTTTGGTTGTAGCTAAATCTAGATGTGTGGAGTATTATGCTCAGGAGTCTACATTTCAGGAGCTGCCAATACTTGCTTGGCAAGACTAATTTAGATTCCAGCACCCTGTCCCTGCAGGTCTCTTTTCACATTGTTTAAATTATCATTATATTACCTGACGTCCCGGGGCTATTGTGTTTTCAAGTCGGGCTACCAAAATGTATCACCGCCCAGCCCGACGGGCTATCTTGAACAGTGATATAAAATTCCTTCCTTGATTTGCATTGTTCACTAGCTTGTAGGGTTAAAACGGATCGTAGTTGATCGTTTGCACGTGTTTCTAAGTCTTGCCAATTTAAACATTCAAGTGTTTTAAACCATTCACACGCATTCGGAGCTGCGCGCACTCATTCAAAACTCGCACAGGGAGCCACGTTTCAGACAATGTGCATGCACAGAATTGATTCCTCTTTCGCGGATCCTTGCATCTGAATGAACACATACACACAAAATTATCTCAAAATAACTGTCTCAGCAAGTATTCTCGTAAACACAGTCAGTTATGTCTTAAGTGAATGTAAACAGTGGTAAAAGAAATCTCAAGTGCATCATTATATTGGATCCGTGCATTCGGTATTAAAGGGGCAGCAGCCTATAAATACCTGCTGTTTAAGCGCCACCTGCTGTCAGAGTGTGACATTTGCGTCTCATTCACAAAGCAAAAATCAGACCATTCTGTTTTGCTTCAAATTTCGAAATTATACAATCTAATTGCAATCTAAATAAACATGTATGAGAGCATACTTTTTTGGATCGTGATTAAAAATCGTGGTTGCCCTCTGATTTAAAATGGAAAAAGCAAGCAAAAGCATTAGTTTGGGTGTTATATGAAGAGCTTCATTGATTGTATTATTTTATTGTTTGATTTGGGATTTGTTTAAAAATTTTTATTTAGTTTTATTATTTGACATATTTCAATGTCATAAAGAAATGTTTAGCATTTTGTTGGAGAAATAATAAAAAGACACCTTTTCATTTATAATTTGTCTTAAATCTCATTTTGTTAAAAAGAAAAATAGTGAGAAAATTGTATTGTGAAATCGTGAATCAGTTGAGTGAATCGTTACATCGCTATATGCTACTAGTTTTTGCTGTGGTATCAAAAGAGTATTCTGTTATTTAAATAAAAAAGAACCATTTTTTTTTGCTCATCTGCCAACCTGACACGCATCACTGTTACTCACCCAAAATCTGATATGATAATGCAATATGATCCGAGACGTGGGTTTTGTGATCCATTGCACCCCTACTCTCTTGACTTGTTATTTGAAGAAAAAATACATTCACTGAAGTTTTTAATCATGCTGATTTGTCCACAGTGAAGTTTAGCCGGTGTTTTTTTTTTTGTATTCGGGCTACTTAAATTAATTTTGGGCTACCAAAATATAAAGAATGTCTGCCCGAAGGGCTACCAGCGATTTTGAAATATTGCGAGCCCTGCACTTTCAGTATTAGTGCCAAAAATTTAGCACCAGAACTGAAAATGCATAGAGTAACATGTGCATCCTTCTGCTACGGATACATTGCAAGAGACAGAAGAACGTGGGCTGCTCATTTAAGGCATTTTTTTTCCTGAGGCATACCAAAATGACAAATGTGTTTTCCGTTCTTCTTGCAGGGCATCAGCCCCAGTTGTCCAGCATTAATAGTGGTGTGCAAATTATGCAGATGGAGTATATATGAACTACATACCAGTCTCGATTTTTTAAGTAAACTTAAGAGCTATTCCTACCCCCCGATGCAGAATAAAGCTTTCATACAAAAAAAAAAGAAAGAAAGAAATCTGGTGTCAAAAACACATTTGCAACTAATATCTTACATAAAAAGATAAACTGGACGTGGACCTCTGTGTTGCTTTGATGGTTTCTTCATATTGATTACAACATTGCACTAAAGAAGCTTTCATTGAAAACCTGCTCTGCTTGTGGTGTTCTGCAGAGGTAAACTGAAAGCAAAGAAAGCTTCAGGTTCAAGGTGGAAAACCAATTTGCTCTGACTCTCCACTTACTAGTACTTGACATTGTTCGCAGACATCTTTTTTCAATCTCTCCACCTCTCTCTTTCTTTCTTTTTCACTCTCATTTAACGGAACTTCATTGAAGTGGTTTTAAATAATTAGTGTCAGGATTAACACACATACTGTAAATGTATGCAGTGTTTACGTTTTATGAATTCCATGAACAATGTAGATTCTGTTTTGTAGGTCTGGTTTGGGAATAGCTTTTATCTGCATCTTGGAGGGAGACCTTGTTTGCGCTCTCATTCTCATTCTCACGTTCATGGCAGTTGCTGGTTAGGGTGAATTTCAAATAAGTGTCCAAGATAAAGAAAATAAAAATATCATTGTAAAAATGTAGTTTAAAATGCATGTGCTAAGTTCCTAATTTTTTTTGTATTCATATTAGTTTTGGTTTTGAAAACTTTTACTATTTTCTCAAAAATGCGTTATAAACATCAATTAAAAAGTTATTTTCCACGCAACTGGATAACTTGTTTATTGAGTATACACCTCTCTTAATATATATTTAAAAACTTTTTAAATATTTTTGAGTATATGTACATTACACATGTCATGAATTATGTAAAGAATAATTGATGACGGACCATTGAGTTATTAGAAAATAATGCACACACAAGGTGGTGATGCCGTTACACCTCGGGTTTGCATTATTTTCTGGTCCCTGGGTTCATATAGGGTCTGGCTGCAGACATGACTTTCATTTCAGACAGGATCGCCGCTTGCACTTCTCAGACTGGCAATCAACAACTCGTGCGTGTTGCAATGGAGACAAATGCTGGGTGGTTAAAAGGATAAAAACCTAATTTAGTATATACAGCGCAGGATCCTGCAAGGTCAATCTGTAGTGGAGAAAAGACAAGACCGCCAAATACGTGACCGACACAGGAGAATATGCAACGCAATGCAAAGTCTCTCTGTAAGCGCTTTTAAAACTCCCGTAGCACAACAGCACCATAAACTTGAAGAGGATACAGGCTGAATGTATTAAGATAGGGAAATCGAATTAAAATATCACATACGTTTATTAATATAAGACTAGTGTCGACGTAGTGATTCGTTCTCAGCCCTACCGCCAAGGTTCGTTTGTTCAGCACAACAACCTAAGTTAGTTGCTAATCATAGTATTTGGGCCAGTATTGTTGCTGTTGTCAGGGCACAATAACTTGTGTAATTCATCTGACTCACTGTGATTTCAAATATTATTTTTAGTAGTCGCCTTCTTTTCAGATAGTTAGTCATTAAATCCCCGTGGCCTCGCCGCACACAAAACTACACCCACGGAGCACTTCTCTGTCAATCAATGAGAACAGAATGGAGGGGATTGTACCTTCACCCAAAAAAAATATAAAAAATTCTGGCTCACAGATACCAGAATGGTGTTTTGAGTTGGGATGAGTTTATAGTTTGTAATAGTCCTCTAGTTCCCCCAACGGTACCTATCGCCATTTCCAGAAGGTGCACAAATATGGGACGCCAAAGTCAAGACAGTCACAGAACAGTGGACGTCATTGCTTCGAAGTCTAGCGGTGACTTACAAAAATTACCCCCATCAAAACTCAAGTCATGCCATTGCCATTGGGGCACTTAGAACTTACAGCGTTAAGGAGATAAGAAAGCTTCTGCTTTCCGTCTGCACGAGACAGACGCAGCACCTGTGTCACTGTTTGATTGAAAAGTTTTAACCCTTAATAAAATTCAGTGCATTCTATATACAGTGAATTAGAAATTTGAGCAGCTTGGGACTGAGCCGCCTCCGACCTCGGCATGAGGCTGCAGTAACTGATTCCCATATCTACTATGTACATACTCTGTTTATGTTTCATAAGCATGCATTCATCACAGTCCACTTGATTTCTATTCTATAGTCTGCGTCACTCCTATGTGCTCTTTAAAACTTTCATTTTGGGAGCAGGTTTTTTTTAACAGTAATAAAGATATTGCTTAAATTGTTGCCACTCTGGTGATCATGCTCTCTGTAGCTGGGTTTCCATCTAAAGTCAAAGTTCGCAAAGGAAAAAAAACAAAAATGCGAATTAGGTTTCCATCAGGTTGTTTGAGTGGATGACGGTGGTATTGGTAACCTAATTAGTAGAAACAGCCAATTAGTCACGCAAGGTTTAATGTTCACTATGTAAGAGCTTATTCGTATTGTATTAACTCTTTTCCATGCAAGTCAAAAACCACCTAAAGCAAGTGTAAAAACTTTTTTTCTTTGAAATTTGGCATTTCCATCACTCGTTTCCGATGTGATACTTCAAAACTTGCATAAAAATAGGGTGATAGTTACATTGAAAATAACGTTAGATTTGTTTGGCTCTTGAATATGCTTTTCAGCCTAGCAGGTTAAACTGATTAAATTAGTGATATAATTTAAATGATGGCCTTCAGAAGTGACTTATAATGATTTTCCATGCAGTATGTCCAATCCCTGCAGTAAAATCGCTTACCATTTACCAAAGTAGTAGAATTGAGCAGGAATGTCATTACCAATTTTGGATTATATTTCCAAAACGTGCCACAAAGAAGGAAGGAATCAGCTGGAAAAATTTTATAAACAGGGGTGCACATAAGTTTCTCATATGATAATCTGGAGATTTGGTTTGGTCCTCACACAACACATGGTGTGACCCATCAAATATAACAATAAAAAATCAATTAATAATAGTGATAATATTATTGCACATTATTTAGTTATTTTATTTTATATAATAACATGTGATAATACTATTTTATTTTAAAATAAAAACGGAGTATTAAATACAAATACAATTATTTTATAGTAAACTTAAAAATAAAATGCTAATATTTAATTTTTTTATTTTTATGCTAATATTTTAATTTTAACCTTAATTATTATTTTTAATTTGAATTATTTAAATTTGTCATTTTCAAACTTAAAATCAGCAAACGTTTATTTTGGCGGGTTGCCGGCAAGTAAGTATATGCGCTTCCAGGTTTAGCGCTGCCGATTGTAGAGCGTCAGTGAATGAAATGTCACAGTTTTGCATTGTGCTTTGAAAATGTTAGCAGGTAGCCTAGATTTATGCTTTCAATTTGAATAGAAATCTTATACAGTACAGTTTGCCGATCTAAAATGGTAATTGTGCATTAACAGCTGTAAACCATGTCGGTACGCAAACGTGCGCTCTGAACTAATTTACACAGCGCATTTCTTATTTTGGTCGCGCATGCGGACCTGCGGACCACTTATGTGCACCCCTGTATATATAGTCTCAATGAGACGCCAAAGAGAAGACCTTATCATACAGGGCACATAAAAAAAAAAGAAAAAATAAAAAAAATAAAAAAAACTAAGAAAGAGTTTTTTTTTTGTTACACTAAGTTAAGTACAAAAAAATAATGTTAGATGGTTTAATACACCTCTGAGATGGTCCAGATCCTTGATCTGTAAGAGCACTTTAATGCAGATGTGGATTTTTCTGCGTGACACTGCTTTACAACTCCATATTTAAGCGAATCTTCGGCCATGGCATGAGGTTTGAGCGCCCCTGGCTTTTCATTGTTAAATCTCTATTGTTGTGCCCTCTTTAGCATTAGTACATTTTTGTTGAAAAATGTACTCCGTAAGTTAAAATATTGTGCCTGAAATTTTCAATAATTTTCTGAGGACATTGTGGCAACGTTTCGGGAAATCCGACTCTAATTTGGTTATTTTGTGGACTCACTAGGAAAGCCATTTTAGCATAATCGCCCTGTGATGGGGGAGGGGGGGGGGTCTTCTCTGTCCACCTTTTTGAAAGAAAGAGTGCAATATAAAGGTACCTTTTTACTGAATATTACATTTAGTAAAAAGTCATATCATGCACGATCAGTGCCTGTAAGTATTGGCAGTGCTGGCAAAGTGTTACGTCGGAAGAGGGGGCCTGTGACAACAAGGCTCTTTAATGCTGTGTTACATTTACATTCAATCCTAGAGGGATGTTTCTTGAGTCTGACAGTGTTAAAGCAAAACAGTAGCTCACCAAAAATGTTAAATTCCATAATTTACTCAATGTTAAAAAATGAAGGTAAAAACTTGGTACTTTGTTTAATTACAATAGAGACAGAAATTGAACAAGCAAACACGCAACACGGAAGTAAGCTATTTTCTGTGAATTTGTGACTTCTGATTCATTAGCCTCTATAGGTAAATAGCTACAAGAATATCAAAGTGCAGTAAAGGTTGAGGTTAATCTCTTGACAAATATGGTAGAAGGAGGAAATTACTTTGTCCCAAATTCTGTTTTCCAAATATTTTAGCTTTTTAGCTATTTATGGTTTAAATTTTATTATCAAAAAGAATGTCTAATCTAATTAATTTTAGTTAAATTAAAATATGTATTATATTTTCACTATTAGCAATTAACTATTTATTTTAAATGATAACTTTGTATTTAATTAAATGAAATTAATTTATTAATTTACAACATATCATTGCATTATTTTAATCGAATAAAGTGCTTCTATACAGAGCTTCACAGATTTTTTATTTTTTTTTCCCCGGCCAAAAATGTAATTTTTGGTGCATGACTAGATTTTTTCATGTGCATTGACAGCTTTGTCATCTGTTCATGCCTAGTTCATATCTTTAACCCAATCCTCTCTGAGTGCTTGTGCTTTTTGTATGATGCATGTTTATGGGATCATCCAATCATCTGTACCACCCCTACACCTTCTGAAAAGCAGATCACCAAATGAGAAATCACCAGGAGCGGCAGACTATCACATTTCAGACTCTGATATGGACATTTCACTCTAATGGATACTCTCTTTTGTGGGGGATAAAAGGTATAAACTGTGCTTAAAAGATCAGTGGATTATGTGATTATCCCAAAAAGAGCTTTTGTCATGTCCATAAGCTGTATATTATTTTGAAAGACAGTCATAAAAAAGTCATTATCATTAAACTGCACTCAGCATTAGATGTAATTTGCAATATTGCATTTTTCATTTGTAGCTAGTCAGATAGTTTGAAAGAAACAGAAACATACTTGATCCATGCATTTTTGTATCTGAGAAAAAATATTAGTGCTAGTGTGTCAATTCGTTAAAAAAGTAAATGTTTTTGAAAAAGTTTTATTCAAATGAATGATTTGGCTTGCCCAAAGCAGCAAATGTTTATCTTAAAGGTAAACATGCATTTGATCATTATTAGCCAAAGGACTCCAGAGGAACTTGAACTGAACTGAACTGAACTGGTCTTGTTGTGATGGAACAAAAATCCCAGGACTAGTTCATAGAAGCAAAATCCAGTATGACAATTGATTGGTTTAATTGACACATTTTTATGAGGTTTATGAGGTGTTGTGTCGAGCCCTATATCAGGTGAAATGAATAAGTCGTCTCTGAGTAAAATTAGAGATGTTCACAACAACTAAAGTCAGTACCACTTAAAATTAATCGACTCTTTAAATCTTATATCAAATTCTGCTGAAAATATACCAAAACTTAATGTAAATATGACTAAACAGGACAGCAAGTAAAATTCAGCTAACATATTATAACCAGGACATCAACCGTTGATTTCTGAATTTCAAAAACATGGATAATTCAAAATGTTTTTTTGTCATTATAACGGGGAAAAAACATATTACGAAATGAAAATAAGCAAGGTTTCAATTAGTTTCTTTAAGTGGCACATAGAGCCTTGGAGTCTAATATCAGCATGGTACCAAATAGGCTTGCCGCGATAGACAGTGCTGACGGTGATACCGGTGTTAAGTCGCAAAACTGGTTATGTCACTTTCCCACCACGGCACTGACCCCCACCGTCGTTTAGATTTTTTATAGTAATAACAATAATTTAGTTAAGGAAAAGAACAGACACTGCAATTAAAACTGAACGTGGCTGCTCATGCATCGTGCCGAACGACAGTCGCATCACCAAGGAAAAAAGATCGTTTCCATTTATCCATTAGGGAGTTAGTCTACTGAGACAGACAAGAAGAGTGGGGTGAGACAGACAAGATGTTGGTGGATGATTTAGTTTCGAAACGAGATGCAAAAGTGCCTGTTTGGCAATATTTTGGATTTTGAAAAGCCTGTTGACTTTTGCCTTTATCTAAGATGATTTTGGAAGTTTTTCTAAGGGACATTTGTTTCTTATTTAATTGGTTCCACATTGTTTGCTGATTTTTACTTTATTTAAACTTTGTGTCATTTATTTATTTTATATCAAGTTGTATGCCGTGCCTCCAAGCTTTCTTTCTCGTTTTGCTAATAAACTTTCTACGTTCCTTATTTATTTGGTTATATATATATACACATGTTTACTTGTTTCCAGTTTTGTAAATTAAAACTTTATGTAAGTTATTTGTTATTAGGCATAGCCTGCCCTATAGCATGGTGTATTTTTATTTGTTTTGTTAATAAAAGTTCTATGTTTTATATATACGCTAAAGTGAGTTTGACGTTGTATTTTGTTGTTGCCTTCAAGCAATTGACGCCAAACTGCAGCTAATTCGAAAATGTGAAAGTAAAATGCGCACGCGCTTTTACAAGCTATTTAAAATCGAAGGAAAGCGAGGAAAAGAGGGAATGCCCCCGCCCCCACGATGATTCTGGTATTACCGGTGTTGTCACACGGCGATTAACCGGTGGGAAAATTTCCTCACTGTCACAACCCTATTAACAAGAGTTTTAGCGTTTGCGCGTTGTTAAGACATTTGTTTTGTTAAACCTATCTGACCTTCGTTCAGCTCTGTTAACGATTCTGGAACACAATGCTAAATCATGCTCTGACCCAACCCCCAGTATCTGAAGCAGCTTGGTTGTGGCTGGTAGTGATTCTGTGTTGAGTCATTGGAGCTCTACAGCAACAGCCATTATAGTGCACAATCTGTAGAACAGTGTTGTAATATCCTCAGCGGCTGTACAGTCAGTCATTCTTCACTTCTGCAGCGGGAATATCATGAAGAGCTAAGGATTAGCATTCCAGATATTAACATTGGTGCTATTGAGTTATACAGTGAGGAAGTGATATTTAGATGTGAGTGTGAAAGGGGGGGTTGGGTGTTTCAGGGAAAGCCACATTATAAATGCACAGATCAAGCAAAGCTCTGCATTAGTGTATATTACTGGTGCGTGTGCCTTTGCCAACACATTATCCTTTATGCCATCCTAATTGTGTGTTGGTGTGTGTGTGTGTGTGTGTATTAGGGGTTGAACGACTTCTGATTTTTTGAAGTCGACTTTTATGTGATGAAAGTCGAGTCGAAGTCGACTAGTCGCTGATGACGTCATTAATGAACAAATAAGTCTGGAGCTGTGATAAACAGCTTGTGCACAGCTATGGCATAAGACACAGCGCTGCCCACATGTCTGTTGCTCCTATAACAGCTTTTTTTATCAGTTCTTTTGTCTTTGGGTCGTTATATTTCACACAGATATCGGCTCATTCTAAATCAAAGCTAATCAGAATCAGAATGAGCTTTATTGCCAGGTATGTTTACACATACGAGGAATTTGTTTTTGTGACAGAAGCTTCCACATTGTAACAGAATGACAGTGACAGAACAGAAAAACACAGATAATAAAAATAAAAAATAGAACAAGTAAATATATAAAAATATATAAATTGACAATTGTGTTTGCAGGTATATTACAATAGACAGTTTTTTTTGTATGTACAGATACTGTATATTATGTGCAAATTTGAGCTGTAGGCTGAGTATGAGTTGTTAGATAGATAAGTGTATGAGTGAATAAATTGTGTGTGTTCCACGGTTATTGTCAAGTGTTCATGAGATGGATGGCCTTGAGGGAAGAAACTGTTCCTGTTTCTGGCTGTTCTGGTGCTCAGTGCTCTGTTGCGTCGACCAGATGGCAACAGTTCAAGAGGGAGTGTGCTGGATGTGAGGGGTCCATAGTGATTCTGCCAACCCTTTTGCTCACTCTGAATGAGTACATTTCTTGGAGAGAAGGGAGGGTTGTACAAATGATTCGCTCAGCACTCCGGACTACCCTCTGTAGTCTTCTGAAGTCAGATTTGGTAGCTGAGCTGAACCACAGTTATTGAAGTGGCAGAGGACAGATTCAATTGGCAGAGTAAAACTGTGTCATCTGTGCCTGTGGAAGGTTGAACTTTTTCAGTTGATGAAGGATCTACAACCTCTGTTGGGCCTTTTTTCACAATGGAGTCAATGTGAGTGTCCCACTTCATGTCCTGAGAGATTGTGTGTGCCCAGGAACCTGGATGACTCCACTGCAGTCACAGTGCTGACCATGATGGTGAGTGGGGGGAGTGCAGATGGTTTTCTCCTGAAGTCCACGGTCATCTCCAAATTTTTTAGCGTGTTGAGCGCCAGGTTGATGAGACTGCACCAGACAGCCAGCTGCACGACCTCCTGTCTGTAAGCAGACTCGTCACCGTCCTGAATGAGACCGATGAGTGTGGTGTCGTCTGCAAAACTTCAGGAGTTTTGACAGAGGGTTCTTTAGAGGTGCAGTCGTTGGTGTACAGGGAGAAGAGCAGTGGATAGAGAACACAACCCTGAGGAGCTCCATGTGCTGATCGTACGGGTGCTGGATGTGTCTTTTCCCAGCCTCACTAGCTGCTGTCAGGAAGCTGTTGATCCACTGAAAGACGGAGGTGGGCACGGAGAGCTGAATTAGTTTGGGCAGGAGGAGGTTTGGGAAGATAGTGTTAAACACCGAGCTGAAGTCCACAAACAGGATCATCACATAAGTCCTGTCAGACTTATGTGAAAAATCAGATACAGATAAAGTAGCACAGTAAAGATTACATTAATATGAATGCATTAGTGAGAGCGTTGCGTGTCTGAATTTAATTCTACCATGGCATCGTCTCGCTCCTAGTAGTGAAGCTTTGAAATTTAAGTTATATAAGAATATTGCTTGACTTTTCCATATTTCTAATCTATTTTACTGAGAAATCACAGAACAGTGTTGACAATACATTTCCGCGCTGGATGATTCTGTGCGCGTGATGTACGCGCAACTGTCTGTAGTCTATGTGTGTGCGTTACAGTGCAGCAGCGATTAGAACTGCACTTAGATTAGAACGGTGATTAACTTACCTGTACAATAAGCTGTTTAAACGTGCATTCTCCCGTTCAATTTCAAGCATCCAGTAATATAATCACACGTCTTGTGGAGCACTGTCAGAGTATGCATTTATTTGTCATTTGAACTGTTTGGAAACGGAGCGTAAATGTGGAAGTCCTTCAAAGATTTCTAATCCTGTTGCGCCCTCTATAGGACCAGCGACTAGTCGACGTCAAGCTAAAAGCGTCATGGCAGAGCATTGAAGTCGACTAGTCTTGGATGGTAATGCTTCAGGACAGACATATATTTCGATAAATTCTGTAATTTTGTAGCTAAAAAGTTATGTTAAATTTGTTTATACACACACGTTGTGTGAAAAAGTGCAATACAATAAAGAGACAGAAAAGGCAGGGGAGAGTTCTAGGAAACAAACTATACATTTTCCCTTTATGTTGTGATAATTTATGAAAAAATAACGAGTATTTAGATAAAAAAAATTTACTAGTCAATACTGGTGACATTAAAAGACAAAACAACTTAATCCTTAACCTTGAGCTATCCAAAGTTGTGTTTCCCATACAATGATGTAATTTTCAGCTTAATAGTACAATGCTTTGTTGGAAAAATTTACTAGCTAGTCACAACTGTTTCCCGAAATAGAAGTATTTTTGTTGCACATTCGTTGTTGGAAACACTCTGGTTTAAGAGTACAGAACTGTTGTTAATGACATCACACAGGTGTTGGAGTAATAACTTCTGCTAATAATTGGTTTGATATTGAATTACTGGCAGATTATTGCTGTAATTAAGGAGGACTACTTTGGTATTTTTGTTCTCCATTGTTTTGAATTATTTACAGATGTTTGGTTTCATCACGGGTTTCCTCTCACATGGTTTCCCCAGAGTACTAGACTACCTTTATATGTGCTCACTCTTCTTTTCATTCTATTGAGAAACTTAAAGGTGTAAAATTATATTTGTGTGCACATGGAAATATCTCTGGAGTGAAAGATATAGATTGTACTTGTCACGAATCCGGTCCGTGGCCTTCCGGCCGATTACCAGTAGAGGTCACTCTACCATTACATTGACTCTCACACTACACAGACTGTTACATGTCACTCCGGACTACAGTTCCCATTATCCATTGCACTTACACAGCTGAATTCACTGATCACACAGCCTTCACTAATTACACGCTCACCTGAGAGCCATTACTCACTCTATTTAACACCCACTCAGTTCCCGTTCAGCTCGCCGATTATTGTCTAGCGTTTTTCACTCCCCTAGAGTTAGCTGCCTTACCGAGCCATTCCGTGTTTTCTGTTTTAGTCTCGTGTATTGTTCTGCATTTTCCACTCCCCTAGTGTTAGCTGCCTTACCGAGCCTAGTGTCTTAAACAAGTGGCCTTGAGACAATGGAAATATCTTTTGTTCTGGGCTCATAATCATACACTTGGTGTGTTATCAGGAGACAAAAGCTTAGGTTGCTATAGTGACTCTCAGGACAGTCTTTGTGAGCGTAGTCAGGGCTTTAGCCCTTCACTGTGATAAAGATTCAGTGAGGTGGAATTACTTTGCCAAAGCAAGCAGATGGAGGTCCATTGTAACAAAGCTCTACTGCTTAGCATGCATACCAATGTACACTATCTGAAACATTGTGGTGCAAGAATGTTAAAGGGAGGTTGGGTGAAACTTCAGGGCTCCAGAAAAGTAAATAAATTAATCAGGGATCCAGGGCAACCCTCTACGGACACCTTGTCAATTGAATCGCCATTGGCTAGTAAATTGTTTTTGTTTACTTGCCAGACTGATACACACACAGATTATATAATATATATATATTTTATATCTGAAAGTACCCACTCTTAAACATCAGTCAGTCAAGCATTATATATGATAATCAAGTATTATTATTTAAAGATAGAACTTTAGTAGTTAGAATTAAAACTTGATAACCATGTTTGAATGCATCTTAGTCATTTTAACCGGACTGGTGATGCTTTTTTGGTCATTCAGTGTTTCTTTAAAAAAAAAAGGGAAAAAAGTAACAAAAATACTAATAAGATAATGATACGAATTCTACTAATAAAAACAATATAAAAACGCACTAAGTATTAATGAGCTACTGGATTCATGAATACTAATCAGGTTGTTTGCGTTTGCTCGAACTGATTCGCTGAAACCAAAACAGGGACGATAATAGGCGAGCACCAGCCAATGAGATTGCCGTTTGCACACTAGTCCCGCCCACGTGAGAAAGTGGCAGTTCTTAAAAGCTGAAGAATTACAAAAGGAACGCTGCTATTTGACAGGAAAATACAACAAAGAATATACGTTTACATGTAGCGAGTCAATTCTCTCTCTCTCTCTCTGCGTGTGTGTGAGGCAAAGTGACGGCGAGTCTTGCGCCTTCACGTTAGAGTTTAAGGCAGCACTACGGGCGGTACAATCCATTGAGATGAACTGAAAAACAGCATAGATCGCTTGACGGAGAGTGAAACTCTGAAGTGCTCAGTCAGAGTGTTCGGCGAGTGAAAATATATCTGTGCTAAACTTGTACTTAGCCACCAACTCACACACTGGCGAGTAAAATCTGAGAATTTATTAGCCATTAGACATCATTTAGTCGCATATGCGATTTACTTGCAATGTAGAGGGTTGTAGGGAGACATTAGCTCCTAAAAAATTAACAGACTTTTTAGTAGACTAGTAGAATTCAGTATAGGGTTTTTCATAGTTAGTATAAGTTTGTTCTAATTTGATTCAACCTACACTGAAAAAAATGTGCAGTATTTACAAACTAAAGAGAACATTGAATTGAAAAAAAAAGAAAGTAACCATGCAAGTGGCTGGACAAGAGTAAATCTTGGTTTGGCTTTTACTTGATGGTGAGAGATTTGTAAAATTAAAGGCTGCAATACAGATGCCAGTTACTAGTAAATCAAATGCTAGTTTTGCATTTGATGTTGATATAAAAGTTCTGCTGACTTTAAGTAACTTTGCAAGTACATGTCCCTATCTGTTCATGTAACATCGTTAACCCTTCACACTGGTGTTTTTCCCTCAACTTTAAACAGGCTCGTATAACCCCACTACTTAAGAATCCCACCTTTAACCCATCTCTAATTTTAGAGAACTACAGACCGGTTTCCCTTCTACCTTTTATTGCAAAAACACTTGAACGAGTTGTTTTCAACCAAGTCTCTGCCTTTCTCACAAAGAACAACCTCCTCTACAGCAATCAGTCTGGTTTCAGAAGTGGACATTCAACTGAGACTGCCTTGCTCTCAGTTGTTGAAGCCCTAAGACTGGCAAGAGCGGCTTCCAAATCTTCTATACTTATTTTGCTAGATCTGTCTGCTGCTTTTGATACGGTGAACCACCAGATTCTCCTGGTCCACCCTATTGGAAAATGGCATCTCAGGAACCGTACTCCAGTGGTTTGAGTCTTACCTCTGAGATAGGTCCTTCAAGGTATCTTTGAGAGGTGAGGTGTCCAAGTCGAAACATCTAGCTACTGGGGTGCCTCAGGGCTCAGTACTTGGACCACTTCTCTTCTCTGTCTACATGGCATCACTAGGTTCTGTCATTCAGAAACATGGCTTTTCATATCACTGCTATGCTGATAACACTCAACTCTTACCTCTCATTCCATCCTGATGATCCGACGATAGCTGCTCGCATCTCAGCATGTCTAACAGACATTTTTTGTTGGATGACGGACCATCACCTTCCACTCAACCTGGCTAAGACAGAACTGCTTGTAGTTTCAACAGACCCATCACTTTATCAAAATGTCACCATTCAGTTAGGCTCATCACCCATAACTCCTTCAAAACAGCTAGAAACCTTGGAGTTGTGAATGATGATAAGCTTAATTTCTCAAACCAGACCACATTGCTAAAAACTGCCCGGTCCTGCAGATTTGCAACATTAGGAAGATCAGGCCCTTTCTTTCAGAACATGCAACACAACTCCTTGTTCAAGCTCTTGTTCTATCTAGGCTGGACTATTGCAATGCTCTCTTTTGGCAGGTCTTCCAGCCACTTCTATCAAACCTCTACAATTTACCCAAAATGGCGTTGTTCAAAAACACAGTGGACCAACACCAGCAATTACATTGCACCCCAAATCATCACAGACTGGAATCTTAACACTGGACTTCAAGCAACTTGGGCTATGAGCTTCTCCACCCTTACTCCAGACTCTAGGACCTTGGTTTCCAAATGAAATATAAAACTTGCTCTCATCTGAAAAGAGGACTTTTGGGACCACTGGGCAACAGTCCCGTTCTTCTTCCTCCTTAGCCCATGTAAGACGCCTCTGACATTGTCTGTGAATCAGGAGTGGCTTAACAAGAGGAATAACTGTACAACTGTAGCCAAATTCCTTGACACGTCTTTGTGGTGGCTCTTGATGCCTTAACCCCAGCCTCAGTCTATTCCTTGTTAAGTTCACTCAAATTCTTGAATGTATTTGCTTGACAATCCTCATAAGGCTGAAGTTCTCTCGGTTGGTTGTGCATCTTTTTCTTCCACAATTTTTCCTTCCACTTCTGTTAACATGCTTGGATACAGCACGCTGTGAACAGCCAGCTTCTTTGGCAAAAGAATGTTTGTGGCTTACCCTCCTCGTGAAAGGTGTCAATGATTGTCTTCTGGACAACTGTCAGATCAACAGTCTTCCCCATGATTGTGTATCCTAGTGAACCAAACTGAGAGACCGTTTTGAAGGCTCAGGAATCCTTTGCAGGTGTTTTGAGTTGATTGACTGATTGGCATGTCACCATATTCTAATTTGTTGAGATAGTGACTTAGTGGGTTTTTGTTAAATGTGAGCTAAAATCATCACAATTAAAAGAACCAAACACTTAAACTATTTCGGTCTGTGTGTATTGAATTTATTTAATGCACGAGTTTTAATTTTAGTTTAATTACTGAAATAAATGAACTTTTCCGTGACATTCTATTTTATTGAGATGCACCTGTATTTATTTATAATATATATAATATATATATATATCGCACCTTGCAATGTGGGGTACTGCATTAGGCTACCCGAGACTTGTCATTTGCACTTATATATTGCTGCTCTTTTGTTTGTTTTGACTGCTTTTATTGTCCTCATTTGTAAGTCGCTTTGGATATAAGCGTCTGCTAAATTACTAAATGCAAATGAAATATATTTTACTAAAACTTACCCTAACCAAACAGTCAACTACTACTCTACTAATACTCTAATGGGAATTAGTTACTTACTTACACAGTGTTCAACAGAATGTCTGAAGGGGACCATCAAAATAAAGTGTAACCACACATGGTCATATGAACATCTACTCATAGTAAACAGACTAATGAATGTGTTGCACTCAGTAAGCGTGGCATAAATTTCTTCATCATATGAAAGCATGCTTTGTGCACATCTGTACATGTGCCTAGAATGACTATACTATTTGGTGGGTTTCACAAACCTTACACATCACATTAAAAGTTCCTATATGGATTCGGACATAGAAAAATGTCTTGCAGTTGAGAAAGGGTGTTAGTTGTCAGATATTCACTGAATCAGCCAGATTTAAACCGCTAACTTATGAACAAATGTAAGTCTGTTTTGTCCATCTTTTTGACTGACTCACCTAAATGAACCAGTTCATAAGAGCAGTTGCATAAACATCTCACATTATATTTTTGCGTGCAGTATAACTTTGGAGCTAACTCAACAAGGTGATATCTTACAATATCTGATATCTGTCCTTTCCTGACTGTCACATTGTTATTTATTTATTTATTTATTTTTGTCACAATTGCTAGCAGCGCAGTCTGGAGCCCCAGCCTTAGAACTCTCGCTGAGTTTTGTGCCCAAACCCCTTCTTTACAGACGGCAAGCCAAGTTTAATTCCCCTTACCAATCTGAAAAGCTGAAATATTGTGAAACAGAACTATGCATTCCAGCCAGTAAAATACATGCTGAAAATCAAATGGATTTCAGGGGAGATTTTCATTAGGTGAATTCATTAGGTCATTAGTCTGGTATCTATTCCACACTAATGAACTAATGAATCTCAGCATGCAGGACCCTTACTTTTGATCTCACTGCAGCCTTTTCCCAGAGGTTTGTCAGCTCATATGGGCTGAACTGGCCATGTTCTCATGCTTTACCCATTGACTGCAGTGTTAAATCTAAGCTTCCTCTGCTGAATCTTCAGCAACACAGCAAAGTTGATCATATTTTACCTTGGTTGTGAAGCTGTTAGTGAATCAACATCTGACTCGTTTACCGAAGTGCATATTTATGTATTAAATACGTTACGTTATTTTTGTATTTTATTTTATGTATTTTTTTTTAAGGTCATATCATGAAATTAATCTGTATTGAAATTGTTTTGTTTCAGCATAATTGCTAATTTATTGCCATTACATATTGTTAAAGATACACATTGGCCGCAGTATTTATTCTAATAAATTCTGGAACTTTCTTAATGTCTAATACTGAATATATAGCTACAGTTTATATGCACAGTTGAGTGCATATGTTTGTATACTATTTTTAGAATCTGCGAGAGGTTTATAATTAAAAAAAAAAAAAGTGGTGATAAATATTACATTTTGTTTTTTATTACTGCTCAGAATGACGTCAGCATGAAATGGAAATTGCAATTGTCTTTTCTTCTTTATTGTAACACAAATCTAAGTGAAATGGATTTTCGGATGAGAAAAAAAAGTAAGATGAGTCTTAAATTTGTCCATTGGGAATTGATTGGATCATTGTTGTTTGCCAATTGCTGCAATCTCATGTAAGTGATGGGCTACTGCAGGGGAGGGCTTATTGACCAGTCCTCGCTCCCGTGCACACATCATCACAGCAAAGATGGCATTGTAAGGGGGAGGGGAAGTTAACGTTTGAAGTCACATTAATTAAATAAATAAATGAATAAATAAATAATCATGTGCCCAGATGAATAATTTATAATGAACTCGACAATATTCCGTAAAAATTAGAAGTGTCAATTTTGATTTTGTGGTGACTTTAAGCTATTTCACATATCCAAGATAATGTAAACTTGTAAACAGAAGTGTCTCATGTTGTTTCTGAAGGGCAGTACTAAATGAATAAAAATGTTTTTGTTTATATTTGTATACATTTTTCACTCTCATATATTCAGTTATGAATTGCTTAATTGAATTGTACTTATGCACTCCTCTGTATATAGGCTATAAATTGAAAGGTGGATTCAAATTCTGCAGGAATTCATTTATTTAAGTGACAATTTTTTAGGGGAGAACCTAAATATTTTACTCCTCCTGACACTTCAGCTGAGGGCCATAATGTGCTATGATGGGGAGTGTGGTATTTTATGGCTCATTCTTTATTAAGAGTAATCACAGCTCTGGTCGTCCAGACAGCACTGCAGCTCAAATGTGGCCCATGAGGTTGATGTAGGACGTAGGCAATCACTCTGCAGTCACCTAAATTACCATGGCTGAGGTGATTTATTTACCTTAAGATGAATGTAACTCCACTCTCCTGCGATACTAATAAACTAGTTTTTGAAAGTATTCTGCACTCTCTAAATTCCCGCAAGTAAACTAGTAGAATTCACTTTCACAGCAGCTTATAGTACATCTTACAAGTTTATTTCTTAAATCGCTCCTATCTCTCTCATTCATTCCTCTCAGCTTCATACCTTTGCTTCTCTTCATTTTACATTTATTCATTTAGCAGACGCTTTCATCCAAACCAGCTTACAAATGAATTTTGTTTTTGTGGATGTGTGCTGTAGCAGTGTAGTAATGTTATTCAGAGATATTATGTGGTTTTGCTGTCAGATCCCAGGTCGACCTCTATAATTATCCATGATGGAGAGGTCAGGCAAAGGTAGACTGTCCTAATAAAACTGCTGGGTGTTTATGAGCAGGATGTGACCCACTAAGTCACTTTTTTTTCCGTGCTGAGTTTTGAGCCATTTTTTTGTAATTTGAGTAAAGGTAAATGGATGTTCATAATTTGTACACTTACCCAACCTTACAGTATTATTAAACCCTGCAGCATGAGCATCATCACCGTTGTGAACTTCTTTACATTTCTAATTCTATTATAATTCTTAAACAATTATATTTTGTACAAATAATTCCTAAACAGTTATTATATTTTGAATATTTGTACTTCGGTGCACTCTAGGCAATATTGGCATCCTTGGTAAATATGAGCAAAACAGGCTGTGGGTTGATGTTAATTCTTTTACAACATTTATTCTAACTCTAATCCTGCCTTCATTTAATATTTTGTACTGAATTGCAAATTGTCCTTTCTCTTTGGAGTGTTACAAGCTGTTCGTGCATAGATAAGGTCCCTAAAGTTGCAAAGACTAAAGTCTCAAACCCAAAGAGATATTTTTTATAAAAGTTAAGAATCAACCACGCCTTCCTAAAACGGTTCGTTCTAACACGCCCTCACATGTCTATGTCACTGTGTGGGAATATTTGCATAATGCCGCCCAAATGTTCACGCAAAGAAAGGCGGCGTAACTTTTATTCTCACTGTAGTAATGTTGTTGGTGCCGCCGCCATGTTGTGGAGATGCTGTGTGTTTCGTTGTGAAAGAAAAACTACTTTGTTTGGCCTTCCAAAAGAGGACGATATCCGCTTCGTCATGCCTAGAGCTGATCCGTGCTGGTCGCTGAGGAAAAGCGGAGTCCAGCCCAGGGTCATCACATGTGGTTGCCGCAAGCCCACCGGCCGCTCCTTCGTCGAATCCGCCAGCCGGCGCTCACTCAAGCCCGCCGTGTGTTGACCGTGTGTTGCGTTATTCGTTGTGAAAGCGAAACTACTTTGTTGGCCTTCCAAAAGAGGCCATAAACTATAAATCAGTGTTCAGTTGTATTTTCAACCTGTTCCAACAGTTCAACCCAAATATTCAATGGTGGCAGCGCATGTTATGGAGCCTGTCGAACCTGCCAGTATTCTACAATGTGTCCTTGCACAAATGCTGTTTCTATAAATGGGGCAATTCCAACTTTGCAAGGACAGTCTGGGGCTTCTGACTCACAGCCTGTAAGTACATTTTTTATATTTAAAGAATTTGACAATTCAAACGCGAGTTTTCGTCATGTAAGTAGCCACTTGGTTGTTGTCATTCTCTGATACAACATGCAGACGTTTACGCGCGGCGATACGCAACGCAACGTGTAAAAAACATATAAGTCATTATAATCAGTAATTATGTCCCCACTGGATGCAACAAATGACTCGTTTGTAATGGGTTTCATTTGGTGTGGTTTGTCTCAAGCGCACGCGGGACGCGGCATCACAGTATGGTAAGGGGCGTAACATTTCTGTCACATGCTTTATTACACACGCGGTATTCAGCCAATCATAATGCACTCGATAGCTGGCCAATCAGAGTACACCTCGCTTTTCAGAACGATGAGCTTTGTAAAAATCAACGCGTTTCAGAAAGGCGGGGCATAGAGGAGCAACAATAATGTACATTATGTGGAAAATAATGTGTTTTTTAACCTTAACCACATAAACACATTTGCATTACACCAAATACACATCATAATGTTCTTTTTAGCAACGTCATATGACCCCTTTCAAAATGTTAATGTAATTAATTGCATGATGTACACACATCCACTGCATTTTTAAGACGCCGTGTCAAGCAGGGGCGGCGTTTCCGTATGGCAGAGTATGGCAGTTGCCATACCCTAGCCCAGTCAGATGTGCCATGAAAAATTATCCAAACTTAATATCTCTATTATATTTCGATATGATAATTTTAAATCAGAGGTTTTTTACAAATATTTAACCAATAATAAAACTTCGTAACGCCATTGGATCCTCAAGCTGTCAGCGAAACCTCGTAACTTCACCCAACCTCCATTCAGATTGACGCGCCGCGCACAGCCTCGAGACAGAGCTCCGCTTTTTCGCAATGCAAGGATAAATACCTGATGTTTGAATAGTAGCGTTTTCTTCAAACACTATGTCTGTAAAAGGCTAATGTTTTTGTGTGTTTGAAGAGTGGAGAAGAGTCTTAGCATTTGCTGTCTAGTTGTAGACAATACACTTTTGTATGTTTTAAATATCCTGTGCATATAGCGCTTCATCGTTTATATCATGAGATTTTGGCCAAGTGTATTAAACAACAAGAAAAACTAAGCACCCCTATAATCTCCAATAAACGTTATAACACCTGTAAAAGTTATGAAAGCGTATACACTTGTTGGCCTCAATCGGCTGTTCTTTTGACATGTGCCTGACGTTCTTAAAACACAGATCTCTGTCATTCGCTGGTCAAAAACCTTGTTAACTCCATTTGAGCTTGATTTTCATATAATGTTAAGTGCAAATGTCTGATACAATACCAACACTGATGACGCAGTGTTTAATTATTGATTTTTTTCCCCTTTCTATCTTTTTCCCCTATATTTCAGTGCTTCAGTGTGCCATGGGATTGCTTTATTTATCAACCCCCCTCCCCCCCGCGCCATATCCTATGGTTTTGTGAAACGCCGCCGCTGGTGTCAAGTTAAAATAATTTTAACTTTTACACGCAGCGCCACTCATCATTGTCAGTTATAAAACAGTGGACCATTCAGAAGACACCAGGGGCGGGGCAAGCGTTGTGATCTTTTGTTTACAGTAGCAAGTTGGCATGGCAACTGTTTTATTTGGCAATTAATGTGTTAAGAATTTTAACGCATTATTTTTTCCACAGTTAACCACACTTGAATCGACAGCCCTAATCTGCATATATCCTGTGCTGTAAACTGCTCCTTATTTCTCGTTAACACCCCAAATGAAGCTACATATTGTATCCACATGTTTTATATTTTATAGTTTATGAATGTAATATAGTTTACATTTATTAAAGACATAATTGACTATATTGATATTGCACCAAATGAGAATATTAATTAAAACTCCACATACTCCTCACTCGACATAGCAGTTGATTTAAAAGTCATGAGCAGAAATTCCATATTCTAAAATGTCCAAATTTACCATGAATGTTCAGACACTTCCCAATTTTCAGTGTTTGATCCCTCTCTCTCTCTCTCTCTCTCTCTCTCTCTCTCTCTCTCAAACACACACACACACACACACACACACACACAAAAAGAAAGAAAACACAATAGGGGTTTGATTTGAGTGGTTTTCTAATACCGTATTACACACCAGGCTCCAGCTGATTGTCTTCACTGTGTACTGTTCACTCATATTACAACTACTGCCCATTTACACTTGCAAAAACAAGATAACTACATATCTCTGAGCAAACATCATACCCTATTACATGCTAGTTGAAGTAGCTGTTAATGTGGTCAGGATACCACTAATACAGGAGTCCATACAATAAAGAAAAACAACAGTTAATTTGTTATATCATTCCATTCCAGAGACCGACATGGCTCATTTTCTCTCTCTTGCAGCACAGTAGTTATGAGCACAGTATGGTTGGTTACTTGTAGCTCATTGTAATTACTGTAGGTTTTCCATGAGGTTGGCCATGATACCTTTATTGTCTTGGTCATGAGCATGCTCTCAAGGCTAAAGGGAATCATTCCACCTGCATGAACTGTTTAACCATATAAGCTCATAGGGAGACTCGTTGTGGCTTCTTTGAGAACAAATGACATAGCAGCCCTCTCCCTCAACCTAGCTGACATAAGCAGGCTTTTGCTGCAAATGTACAGGCACAAGAGGTTGAGGATATGACAGCTAAGATGAACGCAAATGCTGGCCCCATGGCCCATGATCTCATCTGAGGAGTCTGATCTTGAGGGCCAGCTGTCTTAAGCACAGGCTCTGCTAACTGAGAGCTGATCTGGCTGAGAGCTGGGAGAGGCAAGATCAGAGCATGCCTTATCAGATGTACTGGATGTAAATTACCCATATAATTCCTATATTAAGGAAATACAAACAAACAATCGACTACTTAAAAAACAGGGGCTGAGGGGGACTGAGCTTTCAGACCCCAGTCGCTTTTGAAATAACTGTCAAATCTCTGAATATACTCCTGTGACAAAGCATGCAAGTACTCTCTCTAACTTCGATAAAGCAGATCCTGGAGCACATAATTATTTTGTTGCTTCTCTCCTCTTTTCCCTCCTCTCCTTGGTTTATAGGCACATGCTCATAAACCCCCATGGTATCTCTAGAATGCAAGACAATGCAAAATTCTGAAAGTGTAGGCTGTCATATCTACGATATCTATCCGCTGTAGACCAGCCAATTACTGCATTAATAACACCCCCAACGTTCCTATTAGAGAAATATGACTGTCCAAATAAGAAGTGCAGGATAGTGGATTACATGCTAGTAAAGGTGGGCGATCTTCCCAAAATATCATATCATGATCTTATAACACAAAATCACGATACATTATCTGAATTGCGATCTTCTCAATTTTGAGATGAACTATTGAGAATATCCAGACTGAAACAAGCCTAAATGGTGAGTTTAAAAACTTTAAAACACTGCATAGTCTTCACTGTATGCATTAAACATACATTGATTCTTATTAAAGCTGCTACAGTTATTCAGTCAAGAGGGTTGAGTGGTTTTCTTGCTTTTGTTGTTTGATTGACATTAATAACACAGAAAGCGCACCTCTTTAAAGGAAAGGAACAGAATGTGGCACAATGATAATTTTTATCCAAATCAAAACTAAACTAAAACTAAAATTTGATTCATCGCACAGCCCTACTGCTAGTTTATGATTTTTTTTTTAATTGCTTTTCTATTCACAGTTACACTTAATAGAGATGCCTGATATAATCTCTACTTGAGCTACTTAAAATAGTGGGCAATGGATTCTCAAGAAAGCAAACACAAGAGGGACAGGAAGTGAGAGGCTTCCTCCCTGTGCCTACTGTGGGAACAGAAATCTTGCTACACTATAGTTTAGAGGACTTTTGACAAATGTAGTTACCATAGTCCTGGTGACCTCACATTGCCTGATAGCAGCAGACATTACAGATGTTGTGAACCAAGAGGCAAGCCAAATCTGACAGGCATGTGCAAAATGAATGTTTATGGCCTCAGTCAGACTCTTTACTATTTGTAGAGCCCAGACAATTTTCACTTTTTCTTAGCTCTCATTGCAGCCTGGAAAGTTTTTCTACTGACCCATGGGTGATTTCAACCATGTGTCTGGGATTACACTTTTAGTTTACAAGCAGACTTCATCTTTACAGGGAAATCTTCAGAGATCTGCCATACACAGTGGAAAATGTTGGAAAAAGAGATTTTGATGCTCCTCTCAGTGGAGACAATCTTCAAAGATACTCAACTCGGTAACAATGATGGTGATATCACTCTCTCAGAACTTTTGTTTCCAACTTCCACTTCAGTAGGAAGGTTTAGTTTCAGACTTACCTTTCCTTGTTTAAGCATATGTGCATGTGTGGCTGAGGATACACCTTATGCCGAGTTCACACTGCACGATATTAGCCCGATTTTTCACTCGCCGACAGGTTTTGCAAAATCGCCGAAAAATGCCCGACATCGGAGGCAAATCGGTGCTCGTTCACGCGAGTGACAATCACGCAGTGTGAATGATCAAAGATGCGATCTGAAGGGAATCGCCGATGCGTCGCCGACGCCCGCGAAATATTTGGCATGCTAAATATCTGGAGCTGTCGGCGATTCACAATCACGCTGTGTGAAATGAGTTCTGACTGAAAAACACATCGGCGATGACCTACAGCCAATGAGAGAACAAGATACAGGGCAGCGGGAAGTTCGGGGAGGAGTTATAGACCAGAACATCAGTATTTTAATAGATATATGAACAATTATATCATACAGAAACAAGCACAAACATTTGCTTGACCAGCCACAACATCAGCATAACAGTTACTGCAAAATTATTTACCTCCAACTCTCTTTGCAGAACATGCACCCAGTCCCTGTTCCCTTCATCTCCCTCCTGCATAATCTGTTTTATTTTTCTCTTTGTAGCTGGAAATCAGCTCACACACAATTTGCATGCTATATATACATTTTTTTAATAATTCCAGTCTCGCTCAAGAACTCCATTCTGACGCACGCAGGTTCTCGCTTTAATTTCCTTATCACTTCTCGGCGTGTGTTTGTTTTTGAAAATAGTTGCGGACCAGACAGAGCGTCTGCTATTCTTCTATTGTGAAGTCATAATTACGTGTGAACCCCCTGTCGCCGATCCATCGTGCAATGTGAACACAGCAGCAACTGAATGCTACCCCAGATAGTCATGCAGTGTGAAAACAACGGCGATCCGACGAGTTTGAAAATTGTGCAGTGTGAACTCAGCATTAGACTCTGCTTATGTCACCACAATCTTCTTGCTGTAAAAGTGCCATATAGTGGAGGTGGAGACTTTACCTAGAGGTGGTCCAATTAATTTGTTTAATTTGTTATCATACTCAAGTACTGAAGTATATAGCACTTTAAATCTCAGAGAGATACCAACCTAGGAGTTGGAGAAGATTCTGGATGCTCTGCTAGATGGACCTGCTTGAGTAGTTGGAAGTGACCCAAATAAACAGACAGAACACAACTGAGTGCTGACATCCAGTTAAGCCAGTCACAGTTTGAAAATATGCAGAATCGAGTTAAAAATAGTCCTTTTAACAAAAAAATAAAATAAAAATATTAACAGGTCTGTGCTTTGATCAGATGGTAAAGTTTAAATACAGATGAGAGCATGTGTCGTATGTAACTTTGGCCTGACCTCAAGCTCCGTAGAGGTCGAGGAACACTGTTCCCTCTTTTTCAGAGAAACATAGATAATCACCAAAAATCCTTCTTAAACAAACCTGTCCCTTTCGTAAAGAGGAAACATTTTCAAATTGGACATATGATTAAACCGTGTCATTCATTGTTAATCCAGGAAGGATGAAATGTTTTGTCACTGTAAGGGCAGTTAGCTATTAACTGCTTCTTCTGTCTAAATTAATGTGATTGAAAGTTTTGTATTAGTTTTGGAACTTGTAACCTTCTATCTGGTTATCAATATTTATGGACATATTTTGGTCTAATGATCTTAAAAACAATTATAGCAGTTGCATTGCAGTTACTGCTGTTGCTGTAAGTAACATTCAGAAAATGAAAGTATGAATCTGTTTGCTCTAGTCCTGAGAAGATATATTTTATTGCTTCTGGAGACTTTAGCCCAGGGTGGAGGTGGCTAGTACCGATCCTCTGATAAGATACAGCTTTAGGACACAGGGGATGGATCGCAGTGACACCAATTGTTTATTAAGAGCAGACACTTTTTTTTAACAGATCTTTGTATAGCATGTGACTGTTGTTTGCAGAAGGTGGTCTCTTTAACTTAGGCTTTCAGTTACCTGTTCAACTTTGTGCTTTTGTCAGTCTTTAATCATTTTAAATGCAGATTGATTAGTAACAAACATTGAACGTTTCTTGAAACGTGTATGCTTCAAAAAATAGAGTTTATATATATATATATTTATATATATATTAGGGGTGCTCTGATTGATCGGCTACCGATCACTATCGACCGATAATCACGTTGGGATGATTGATCGGCGGTCTCTAAAAGGCTGATCATAAAAAAACGATCTCAAGCTGATGACACCTGTGAGAGGTTTGGCATGACATGCAGCGGCACCGTCTCACTCCTGTTTCACACATACTCCGTCTGCAGTGCGTATGCGGTCCGAGTGCGTTACGTATGCGGTGTCAGAAGCAGCACGGACTCATTGTGCTTTCACACAGGATGGTTTTGCAGTCCGCTACTGATCCGTGGCTGTTTACTACAAACACAAACTTTTATCCATTATTTTGATTTCAAATCAAAACGTAGTTAGCCTATACTGAAAGTGCTTTTTTCAGCATTGTGATCCTCTTTTAACACATTACAGTTAACACAATCTTTCATAGATGTATTCATGTTTAAACTCAATTAATATAAACAGTGTATTAAATGCATTTGGCTTCTAGATGTGTATTAAATTACTCAAGCAAGTGGAAACACATTTGATACAGCATATAGCTTTCTTGTGTTAGGTTATCACAAATATTTTAAATTAAAACTTATCACTGACAGAAACAGTCGGCTCTCGTGCCTTTTACATTTAAATCTTTATTACAAAGAGTCTCGCGCGTCTTAAATACCTCTCGGTTACGTATGGGAACCCTCGTTCCCTGAAGGAGGGCACGGAGACATCACGTCGGATAACCGCGAATTGGGATCTCGGCTTGGAGAGACATCTACTTAAGAGTGGTAACCTAAATGAGCCAATGCACATTGGCATGCGATTATTGCATCCTGCTGCCGTTGATCACAGTGTGAGTATAAGTAGGCAGCAGATACACCGCATATTCAGGTTTTCGCTGAGGAGACGAGCCGGTGACCCAGCCGCTCAGCGGTAGTACAGGAGCTGTGGCGACGGGACTTGACGTCTCCGTTCCCTCCTTCAGGGAACGAGGTTACAATACGTACCGAGACCGTTCCCTTTCAGTCAGATACTCTTGACGTCACGTCGGATGTCCGACGAATTGGGATCCTACCAAAAGCCACAGCTACCGCCCCTTCCAGTGTACTGTGGAAGCCACCTGCACCCCTGCTTTTTGGCGTAGGCCAGGGCTTGCACAAGAGGACCAGCTACTGCTACTATGGCACTAACCAATGAGTAAGACTGGATAACACTGGGAAAGTTTACCCGTTCTACTTGGAACAGGGACGTTTACGGAAGCTCCAACCTTCCCGAAGGAGGGTTCGGAAGCAATACACACATGGACATCCCTTAGGTGCATATGGAAAAAATGGAGGTGATTGAACCCTCTCGGAATGGCAGAAGTCTGCCGTGGAAACACAGGCTCAAGGCTATACAGTGGACTTTACACATATAGGATCCACTTAGGTCTCTACATATGGAACCCAGCCCTCTACCGGTTCTCAAGGATTCAACGAGTGAAGGCCTGGCGCTGGACGCTCCGCCATGTCTGGCTGCCGAGGGGATGGAGGAGCTCGACAGGGTCTACAGTATGGACTTTCTGGAGTGGTTTTAGCAAGCCGACCCGAAGCCGGGGCCTCTCAGTGCTTCTACCCGTTTGAGGTGAGAACACAGGAGGATACCGGCTCCACACGAAGGCTATAGAATCTAGCGAACGTGTTAGGGGTCGCCCAGCCCGCAGCCCTACAGATGTCTGTCAGCGAGGTGCCACGAGCCAGCTCCCAGGAGGATGCAACACCTCTTGTTGAGTGAGCTCGCAACCTGAATGGACAGGGAACACCCTGTGCCTGATAAGGCAGGGTGATGGCATCCACTGTCCAGTGGGCCATTCTCTGCTTTGAGACGGCATTCCCTTTTTCTGCCGGCCTCCGTGACAGACAAATAGCTGGTCTGAGGTCCTGAAGCTTTGCGTCCGGTCTACGTAGCACTTTAAGGCTCGGACGGGACAGAGCAAAACTAGGGCTGGGTCTGCCTCCTCCGAGGGCAGCACTTGGAGGTTCACCACCTGATCCCTGAAGGGAGTAGCTGGAACCTTGGGCACGTAGCCGGGCCGGGGCCTCAGGGTTACCTGGGAATCAGGACCTTGTACTGGTGTGCCCGCCACTCGAACACAAACCGCAGAAATGGCCTGTGGCACGGAAGGATCGAAACATGGAAATACACGTCCCTCAGGTCGATCACTGCGAACCAATCTTGGGGACGGATACACCTGAAGATGCATTTCTGCATGAGCATCTTAAACGGGAGCCTGCGCAGTCCCAAGATCGGTCTCACCCACCACCTTCTTGGGCACAATGAAGTATGGCTGTAAACCCTATCTCATATCGGCTGGAGTAACCGCTCTATAGCGTCCTTCCGCCAGTAGACTGCGTCTCTACACGCAAGACAGAGGCATCTGCTGCTTTCACAAACGTAAAGTGGACGCCCTTAAACTTGGGAGGGCGCCGGGCGAACTGAATCGCATAGCTCTAGCCAGGCTCCCAGACACCGCGTAAGTGGCATCAACGGAACTACAGGCGTACCCGCAGTGGGGCAGCGCGGAAGAACGCAGGGACCCGGCCCGGGCGTCTCGTTGCCGGTCCGAGGCGGGGTCTGGGGGTGTGTAACACTGACCTGCGTTTGAGCAGAGGGTGCGTGGGTAGTCCGTTGTTTCGTCCTCCCGATCCGCCCACTGCTGCTCACTGGTGAGAGAGGAGGGTGAGTGTGATATGGCTCTGGATCGTTCACAACCCCCCGTCCCCTCAGGGGACCCAGAGGTAGAAGAAATTGCTCTTTTGTCGAGTATTTGGGTACCACTGACCGCAAGGTTAGTGGCGGAAAAAAAGGAAACAAAAGATTCTCCGCTCGGCCCTCCTCCGGGGGAGGGAGTGGTGCGTTCACCATCTCCCGAAGAGCAACTCCCTCCATCTCTGGGTCGCCCGTCTCAGGGCCTCTTGCTCTTTCGCTTACCACCAGGTCTGGCGGGGGCCTGGACGGGCTGAGGCACTGCCACCGGCGGCCGGGTGGAGGCAGCAGCTGCATGCCGGGGCAGGATGTACCTGATGGCCTCAGTCTGCTTTTGGGCAGCGGAGAACTGCTGGGCGAAGTTCTCCACTGTGTCGCCGAAAAGGCCGGTCTGGGACACGGGGGCGTTCAAGAATCTTGTCTTGTCCGTCTCGTGCATGTCGGCCAGACACAACCAGAGATGGCACTCCTGGACATCGCACGACCCAGAGACCGTGCCGTAATCTTTGTCGCTCGTAGCGCGAGGTCCGTCGCGGTGTGGAGTTCTTTTGAAAAATTTTTTTTTTTCCCCCCCCCCCCCGGTCTTGACCACCCTCTGCCAGGCCCCGCAGTGCCTTATCCTGGTGGCACTTGAGGTACGCCGAAGCGTGTAAGGCGGACGCAGCTTCTCCACAGGCCGTATACGCACTGCCGATTAGAGCCGACGAGTGCCTACAGGCTCGGGAGGGGAGCAACGGTTTGCCCCGCCAAGTGGTAGCGGCATTTGGACACAATTGCATCGCAACTGACCGCTCCACCTGGGGAACTCCCACGTACCCCCGCGCTGGACCCCCATCAAGGGTGGTGAGGGAGGATGAGCCACTGGGCCGGTTTCTGGCAGTGAAAGGTGCCGTCCACGACCCAGCGATCTCATCATGCACCTCCGGGAAGAAAGGCACTGGGGTGGGGCCCTGAGAACCAGCGCGCGCCACCCCGAGAAACCAATCGTCCAACCTTGAGGGTTCGGGATGTGGTGGAAGATTCCACTCGAGCCCGACACTCTCGGCGGCCCGGTAAAGCATAGCCATCATTTCCGGGTCCGTATCCGGCACCGCTGACTGCCCAGAGGGCGGCAACGCTGACAGATCTTCATCCCCGGAGAAGTCCGGCTCACCCTCCGATGCTGCAACCGACATCCGGTCGTCGGGGGGAGCCTCGGAAGAAACAGGTGGTACCCCCCGGGAGGGTCCAGCCTGCTCTTTTGAGAGCTCCGCTGGTTTCGGAGTGCCGGCTGGCTGGGGCATCCCCGGAGGGGAATTCCTCACCGTGACCGTAAGACCAGTCCGCCCACTGCCAGTAGAAGGGCGCCCCCGGCTGCCGCCAGAGGGAACCCCAGATCTAGGCAGTGGCACGGGCACTCCGCCCCCTTGCAGGTAACGGAGTCTGGTCCGCAACTACGAGATGGTCATACCCCCTTATGGAGCATGAGTTATCCACGAACGCCACATCAGCGTGCTTTATGCCCAGACACGTGAGGCAGCGATCGTGACCATCACCCAGCGCCAGGTAACGACCGCATCCAGAAACACACGGATGGAAGTGTATCTTTAAAAAGACGCATCTTTAAAAAGATGTTCCACCCGTGAAGCTCTTTTAGAATGGAAATTGCTCTTTTAGTGTGCTGAAGCGCACAGGGGAGATGGCCGTCTGCAACACACACAGGGGTAGTGCAGCCTGTTGTGTGCAGCCCACTCGACACATGAAAACCACCGCCGCTGAAGCGCCGTCCACCAACACGAAGAGCTCTACAAGAGCGTGCTGCTGTAGCTTTACTCTTAGCAGCACGGTCAGGAGCAGAACGATGTGATCGCTCGGCTCCGAAGCGCAAAGCTGAATATGCGCTGCATCTGCTGCCTACTTATACTCACGTTGTGATCAGTGGCAGCTGGATGCAATTATCGCATGCCATTTTGCATTGGCTCGTTTAGTTTACACTAGAAGTGAATTGGTCTCTCTAAGCGAGATCCCAATTCGTCGTTCATCCGACGTGACGTGCGAGGTGACCGACTGAAAGGAACTATTTTTTTCTACCTCCACAGACACAAGTGCATATGTTGCCTTGTTTATCTAAAAGTGCACTTTTATTTGTTTTAAACCTAGCCAAAAAGCCTGTGAAACACAGTAGACTTTAATTATATGCGTTTATGGTGTAATTACTAAATTTCTGTGTCAATCCATGTTAATTTTTACCGTGAACAAAGCGCTGTCACTTTAATTCAGCGCGTGCGGCACAGCAAAAATAGACTCGGTTCTAAAACATCGCTGCACTGGATGCTTAAGACGCACCGCACCTGGAATGCCCTGACGGACCCGCAACCGCGTGCACTGGAAAGCTCTAATCGGTAACATGGGTGCTTAAAAAAACACAATGCAAACGCACTGCAGACGGAGTATGTTGAAACAGGCGTTACGGCTTCTTTATACTTCTGCATTGGACCTATGCTGTAGCTTACGCATAGACACACACCCATACGCCGTAGCCTGATGTGCACCTCTCCAAAAATCTAACAGCGCGTCAATTCTACGCAGATCGCAAGTGCTGTGATTGGTCTGCAAGAACCCCTCCCTCCATATGTACTTGAGTTTTGTGTGTTTATGTGCACTTTAATATATTTTAATGTTACACCTTCTTATATAAAATAAAACAAAGCAAAGAACAAGTGTCTTATCATTTATTGTACTACATAGCATTATACATCAGTAGTTGTCCGCAACAAACAATGTTGATCTGCCGTGGTACAAGTCCTTGTGCAGATTGATAGAATGCCATCATCTCCTGTTCCGTTGTTATCTCCTTTTTGTAGTTTTAAATAATGATTTAATGATTTGATATTTATTTGCCGCTGTCACGGCTATAATGCTTCTCCGACGAGCCGACTTTTTCTTCGGCTTTTGCCGTGGTACTGCGGGTTACACCAGCAACATGCCCGTGGACACTGCTGACTAGCGGTTTGCATGTGTACTGCACGTTGACGCGGACAACGACGCAGAAGTATAAATGAAAACTGCCAATAGCCTACGGCGTATGTCCGACGCAGAAGTATAAATCAGCCTTTAGTCTCTGTCCGGCGCGGGTGTAATAATTATAATGCTGAAGGTGAGGTGAAAACCTTGTGTGACACGTAATTTCACAAACAGCATGAGTGAATCACCGCGCGCGCTCTCTCTTTCTCTCTCAAAATACGCAAATGGCTTTAAATCACCACACATCGCGTCTGTCTATAAGCGAGCTGCACGCTGCACAGTTGACACAGGACTTGTCACTTGCACAGTCGAGGCAGTGTCACATTGTCATTAAAGTTTATAAATTGCATTTCTTTTTAATTCTTGCCAGTGTTTAACAATTCAGCGCTCGCGCACTCTCCTGGAGAACTAGCGCTCATGCACACTCGCAGCATACATAATGCCAGGTTCACATTACTGCGTATGTGGTGCGTATTTTTTCCGCGCTCATGTTAAAGGATTAAAGCGTTCACTGCACACGGTTGCGAACAGGTGTCCTGACATTTTATCCTACCCATCGGCAGTGCGTTCAGGAGCGGAGTCTATTGCTGCGCTGCACGCGCTGAATTAAAGTGACAGTGCATTGTTTGCAGTAAATATGAACATGGATTGACACGAAAATGTAGTAATTGCACCATAAATGCATATTATTAAAGTCTAATGTGTTTCACAGTCAACACATATGGCTTTTTGGCTAGGTTTAAAGGGAAAGAGCACTTTTAGATAAACAAGGCAATAATAGATTGCACTTGTGGAGGAAGGAAAACAAAGTTCTTTATGAACCGCAGGATTGCTTGTAATAAAGATTTAAATGCAAAAGGAAAGGCAGTAGAGCTGACTATTTCTGTCAATGGTAAGTTTATGATAACAAACAAAAAGTAGTTTAAATGTTTTGCCACTTGCTTGAGCAACTTAATATATAAATCTACAAGTAAATCCAAAGTAAAAAGCATTGAATAATGTGTTTCTTATATTTATTGCATTTTAACATGTCTATGAAAGACTGTATTAATGTACTGTGTAAAAAAATAATCACAATGCTGAAAAACCATTTTCAGTAACAATGTTTGGATTTCAAATCAAAATAATGGATAAATGTTGTGTTTGTGTTAAACAGCCACGGATCAGTAAACTCCTGTGTGAAAGCTGCTTCCCCTCACAATAGTCACCTAAGAGGGGAATTTCCCCCATTTAAAAAAATTCAGGCCCTGAATAAATGTATAAAAATATTGATTGGAGTATCACTATAAATAGTTATAAATGATAAAAAGAAGGCTTTAAAAAGATCGGCTTTCTGTGATCGGCGATCGGTGATCGGCAGACATTATTTCTTCCACAGAACAGTTTTTTTGGAAGGATACATTTTTAAAAAATGTCATTTTGAAAAAATATATTGAGGTTGTCAACTCCAAAACATGACAAAAGTACAAGGACCCTCCCCCCCCCCAAGAAATACCAACACAGGTTTTGTCTGTTTCTCACACAAAGCTATTTGTATGGCTTCACAAGACTTGGAACATTGTGCACAAGGCATATGGTCTACTTTAATGGAGCTCAACAGCCTAATAGTACATTTTTGGGTGAACTATTTCTTTATTGTCATTATAACCATAATCATTCTGAAACATGCCACATATGAGAACATTTCATGTTACAATAATCATCATTTGATAACTTGCTGTGGATTTTGAATGTGCGATTCTGTATACCAGAATCAGAACAGTACATCTAAATCGCTTTGTGCAGGAAATTAAACAGATTACCTTGATTTGATGGAAAATTGTTGTCGTCATTTCCATTTTTTTAATACAGACTATTATATTAATACTAAAGTAATGATGATTCTGTATAATAAGATTTGTTTCTGTGTAAAAGGTTGCCCAGAAGCTTCTATTTGTGTCTGATAAAAGGATGGTTGTCTCTGTACATTGTAAAGTGAATAGATAATGTATACATTTACAAGTGATAGAAATGTTTGTCAAAGGATGGTCTTCTGTGGAAATGACACTGTCACATGTGTTGTGTTTAGTTTGCAACATTAAGGCGGATATTGCATTTTTCTTTTTTCCCCTCCACTGTGACTGGATACAAATTTTAATTAAGTTATAAAATGGGTTTTCTTAGTTGATACAGCTTTGCCATGTGTAATTGAGAGAGATACCAAAACAATTATGCTATATATTGAAACTGTGATGTATGGTAGTAAATCATTACACAGCACTGTCTGGTGGTAGGATTGTAAATAGCAAGATTTCACTCAATAACATTTTTTCATTCTTTTTGAAAAAATTTCGTCTTGAGTGGTGGGCTGGAAGAAATATGGTGAAATGCCACTTCTCAATTCTCCCTTCAATTCACACAATGAGTTAGTGTCTCCAATAACACTTAGTCGCTGATAGCAGTGCATTTTCTCAGTGTCAGTGCCCTGCAGTAAGCATAGCGTTTTCTACTATTTTGGGTGAAATTGTAATGCTACCAGTTACAGTTCACAGAATCTTAATGTGTTAGACTTTCACACACTTTTCTAACCAAACTCCAGACACAAGTGACTCAAACCGTAGTAAGAAAAGGTCCAGAAAAAGACCTGACACTCCAAATGTGAAGCAGCTCAAGAGAGAAGACACAAACGTGGAAAAGATAACAGTATGTTTTTAGCCTGTGGGATTTGCTAAAGTGGCATTATTAAGAGCTTTATTCTAAACAGAAATACATACATTCTAAATTAATGTATGACACTTTTTGATTGGTCTGCTTTATTTTCCAGCTCCACAATGCAGCTATTGTAGTCAAGTCAAGTGTTTTTTATTGTCATTTCCCTCCTTGTGGGGAAGAAAATGAAACACAATCTCTCCTGAGATGCAGCGCAGAAACATGAATATTTTGTCATAATTTACTCACCCTCAAGTTGTTTTAAACCTGGATGAGTTTCTTTTTTCATCTGAACATAAAAGATCTTTTGAGGAATGTGAATGACCAAACAGTTGCGGGTCCCATATAGAGTCAATGGGGACCAGCAACTGTTTGGTTTTATGCATTCTTTAAAATATATTCTTTTATCTGTTGAAAAATAAACAATCCCTTTAACATAAAGGGGCGGTGACTTTGTTAAGCCCATATAGCCTAAGTTTTTCATGTTTTCTTATAGATACTTTGGGATTTCCAGGAAGGCAGACATTAATGGCATTGATACAGGACACTGATAATTTTTATTTTATTTCTTTGCAGTGTGTGCTTGGTGACTGGTAATGGTGTGTGTTTGTGTGTAAGTGTGTGTGTGCAGATGATATGTTTTGTTTGACTATGCAAATGTGCTTTACAGCAGGATAGCTGCTTGTCACGATACCAATAGGATGAAAGGTTTTCTGTCACACACACACAGACGCACTTTAATGCCCCCATGAAGTAGTTTGTTTAGCACAGTTTTTGCAGTGTGTTGATGTATTTCTGATTGAAACGTGAATTTAAGTGTATGTCAAAGCCCCGGAAAGCCACACTTGACACCTAATGACAGCCACAATTGTTTAAAAAAAAAAATCACCTATAAAAAAGTCATAGTAATAAAAAATAAATAAAATATTTATTTATATTTAGTAATATTTCCTTTTCAGATTTTACTGTAAACTTTATCATTTGTGTACAAGTAACTGTTTCCACAGTAAAACAGAGATAATGTTTAAAAATGGTGGTGAAGTTTAGTTTGAAAAGTTTGTTGGTGCATGGCGCCAGTGTTCTCCTCCTCAGTGCCATTTATAACACTGAGATTGTCAACCTGTTTTTGATGTTTGACCTTCTCCATAGCGATTCTTTGTCAAATTCAAATGGGTCTTATACGTTTTTAAAGTTTTACACTTTAATCAGTCTTTTAAAATATAATCAAATAAAAATGCCAACAACAATCCCGTTTATTTTTTTTATGTTTATTTGTACATTATTGTGTTGCATTCATTGCATTATTTGTTTTGCCCCCCACAATGAAAAGTACGGAGCTTTAATCATAAAACTAGACATTTTATTGGGAGATATACAGTGACAGTTTAGGCTATATATGCATTTTATGTTAGTAGGTTTATGATTTTTTTTTTTTCACATTTCAAGAACATAGGGATCATATCGATGTGTTAATTTTTCTCCTCTTTGCTCATTTTAGCTCCTCTGTGGCCCCTCCTTTTGAACATTTCTACTATTGCCACTGCTTGAATGGAGCATTGGTGTGTGTGTGTGTGTGTGTGTGTGTGAGAGAGAGAGAGAGAGAGAGAGAGAGAGAGAGTGGTTCATTGAGTGTGTGTTGATAAATGGTGTCAATGGTGTCATCTCTCCTGTTAAGCTTACACAGCTGAATGGATTTGAGGAGTGCCAGAGCTCACAGTCCAGCTTTACACTGCAGTTACAGGAGCACTGGAGAGACTATGCAAATCCAAGAACAATCATACACTTACTCTTTAATTATCCTCCAGCTTTGTTTGAATAGTGCTAACACTAAAAACTGCTGAGTTTATATTAGTATATAGAAGTTATTAGTTCCCTGTAAAAAATTTTACATTTAAGCAGTCTATGTGGTAACACTTTATATAGTAATAAAGTACTTTTAAACCATTTGCAAACTTTTAGTTTGTAGGCAATTCATAGTTTATCAATTGTAGTCCTTACATTGTTAATACAATAATAGGCTATGAACAAATAGTGTGTATTTCATTCATTGTTACTGTAATTTACAAATTATTATTGTTTAATTCGCTTTTGTAAAGAATTAGATTAGGGCTGCACAATTAATCAAATTTCTAATCGCAATTACAATTATGGATGCCACAATTACATTATCGTTCAAAGCAGCAATTAATCGTTTGAAGTCCACTTATGTTATTCTGCATGCTTAAGATGCGTTTTTTTCTTTCTACATGTTATCTTAAGGGTTTTTCCCATTATTTTAATTTTAGTTTTAGTATAACATTATAATACCATTCACATTTTTACTTTTTTATAATTTAAAGAAGAAACCAATCCGATGTATAGTTGACATTTTAGGCTTAATACTATAGAAAAGCACTAAGTTTATCAGTTAGTGTTTTCAACTTGTTTATTTTCATATAAAAATCCGGCATGCAGTTGCATCAAACAGTGGTATAAACATCATTCAATTTAAATTGGGATAATCGTAATTGATAATCGCAATTACAATTTCAAGAGAATAATTGACAATTATGATTTTTGTCATAATCGTGCAGCCCTAAATTAGATGTTAGAATTAGATTCTAAGAATTAGATTAGTGTTTTTATACTTTGTTTTTTACTCATTGTATCTTAACCCTAACAGATGTATTTAAACATGTTTTCATAAGTATTTGTTTGTATTACATTATGTACATTTACTTACATTTGCAGAGATTCAGTATTTCTGTTTTTACGTAATTACTGTCACTGAACACTACATACACTATATAAATAGCTAATTAAAAATATTAAGCCTAATTAATAGTGCAGAAATGTAAAGTGAAATAATGGATGTGTTATTTGCTTAATCCATGCGTAAACATTTTAGGAATACTCACTATCAATGCAATTCATAATGGTAGGATATCATATTGCCTTTATTTTAGTATTTTCCATTACCAACTCTAAAGTAAAAAAAACTATTTACTTCTAGTAAACCATTAAAGGGTTAGTTCACCCAAAAATTAAAATTAGCCCATGTTTTACTTACCCTCAAAGCATCCTAGGTGCATATGACATTCTTCTTTCAGACAAATCCAATCAGAGTTATATTAAAAATTGTCCTTCTCTCAAAGCGTTGAATGGAGTACGCAGGTGTTTTTTTTTGTTTGTTTGTTTTTTTTGGGTTACATGCTGTTCGAACAAATGAATATAAGAACTGAGAAAGGGTTATGAAATGGCTTAAATATTTTTATATGTATGTGTGTATATATATATATATAAGAGATATATATATATATATATATATATATAGATATATATACAGTGGTGAAAAAAAGTATTTAGTCAGCCACCAATTGTGGCAAGTTCTCCCACTTAACAAGATGAGAGAGGCCTGTAATTTTCATCATAGGTATCCTCAACTATGAGAGACAAAATGAGAAAGAAAATCCAGAAAATCACATTGTAGGGTTTTTAAATAATTTATTTGCAAATTATTGTGGAAAATAAGTATTTGGTCAATAATAAAATTTAATCTCAATACTTTGTTATTTACCCTTTGTTGGCAATGACAGAGGTCTAAAACGTTTTTTGTAAGTCTTCACAAGGTTTTCACACTGTTGTTGGTATTTTGGCCCATTACTCCATGCAGATCTCCTCTAGAGCAGTAATGTTTTGGGGCTGTCGCTGGCAACACGGATTTTCAACTCCCTCCAAAGATTTTCTATGGGGTTGAGATCTGGAGACTGGCTAGGCCACTCCAGGACCTTGAAATGCTTCTTACGAAGCCACTCCTTCGTTGCCCGGGCGTTGTGTTTGGGATCATTGTCATGCTGAAAGACCCAGCCACATTTTCATCTTCAATGCCCTTGCTGATGGTAGGAGGTTTTCACTCAAAATCTCACGGTACATGGCTCCATTCATTCTTTCGTTTATACGGATCAGTTGTTCTGGTCCCTTTGCAGAAAAACAGCCCAAAGCATGATGTTTCCACCCCCATTCTTCACAGTAGGTATGGTGTTCTTTGATGCAACTCAGCATTCTTTCTCCTCCAAACACGACAAGTTGAGTTTTTATCAAAAAGTTCTATTTTGGTTTCATCTGACCATATGACATTCTCCCAATCCTCTTCTGGATCATCCAAATGCTCTCTAGCAAACTTCAGACGGGCCTGGACATGTACTGGCTTAAGCAGGGGACACGTCTGGCACGCATGATTTGAGTTCCTGGCGGCGCAGTGTGTTACTGATGGTATCCTTTGTTACTTTGGTCCCAGCTCTCTGCATGTCATTCACTAGGTCCCCCGTGTGGTTCTGGGATTTTTTCTCACAGTTCTTGTGATCATTTTGACACCACGGGGTGAGATCTTGCGTGGAGCCCCAGATCGAGGAGATTATCAGTGATCCTTGTATTTCTTCCATTTTCTAATAATTGCTCCCACAGTTGATTTCTTCACACCAAGCTGCTTACCTATTGCAGATTCAGTCTTCCCAGCCTGGTGCAGGTCTACAATTTTGTTTCTGGTGTCCTTTGACAGCTCTTTTGTCTTGGCCATGGTGGAGTTTGTAGTGTGACTGTTTGAGGTTGTGGATAGTTGTCTTTTTTACTGATAACGAGTTCAAACAGATGCCTTTAATACAGGTAATGAGTGGAGGACAGAGGAGCCTCTTAAAGAAGAAGTTACAGGTCTGTGAGAGCCAGAATCTTGCTTGTTTGTAGGTGACCAAATACTTATTTTACCGAGGAATTTACCAATTAATTCTTTAAAAATTCTACAATGTGATTTTCTGGATTTTTTTTTTTTTCTCATTTTGTCTCTCAGAGTTGAGGTATACCTATGATGAAAATAACAGGCCTCTCTCATCTTTTTAAGAAGTGTGAGCCTTGCACAATTGGTGGCTTAACTAACACTTTTTGCCCTCACTGTATATATATATCTTATATATATATTAGTGCTGACAATCGAGAAATTAAGAAATTAATCGCAATTCCACCTAATGTTAAAGTTTTTCAATGTACTTTTACACTGCAATCATTTCACTTTCAATCTTCAATAATCTTTTGTATCTTTTTTATCTTTTTTTTATACTTTAATGATTGTTTTATTAACAAAGTTCGGGAGGAGCACATCAAATACTTAGCCTAATTAACAGAAGAAAAGCGCACTCAAGTTAATCAACACCAAGAGGTATAACTACAACAGACTTACCTCTATCCATTGACAGTTTATCAGCATCCCTTATAAAAGCCTCCTGTAGCGAATTGTTTTTTTAAGGAAAATATCCATATTTAAAATGTTATAAATACTTTTTTCTCACTTATGCTGACTGTCATACATGCAAGCCATTACTGCGGATGACGTAGGACGTATGTGTCATGCATGCGCCAGTGATTAGTGACGAGCGCGGAAGCGCGGAGGAGAGACAGCAAAACATACCGGTCATGAATTAGAAGCACAAAACAAGGATATTTAATTAAATTAGGAGGATTTTGATATAAGCCAAGAGGAGACTGATTTTCCTTTGCTAAAGTTAGGAAACTTTGCTTACTTTGCTCCTGTAAACAAACATCTAAACAACTCGCATTACAGTCATATCTCCAGGCAGCCACTTGACGCCTAAGTTCTACGTCATCCACCGGAACGGCTTGCTCATATGACAGTCAGCAGAAGTGAGAAAAAAGTATTTATAACATTATTTGTACTTTGGACAGTTTTTTAAAAAAAACGTAACCGGTTCTTCGTCCCTCGGTCCCTGAGAATGTCGCTAAGCTTATTGGCAAAAATCTCCTTTTTCCTCTCCGAGACGGAATACTGATTAATCACGCAGTGTAACTGCACGGCCATAGTAGTAGATGGTAGATCCCATGTAGGGATGGTAGATCCCATGCCGGGGCAGATGGAGCCTCCTGGATCCCCTCAGGAAACGGACAACAAGGTTGTCCCGTGCCACCGATTGTCCGGCTATAGGAGCGTGAGAAGCTGCTATAGCCACTACATATACCTTGAGAGTGGAAGGGAGCGCCCTCTTTGCCAACAGCTCTGTGTAGTAGACAATATCACCGATATGTCACATGTTATTTCGCACCACGCGGATAAATTCGACCAATTAAGTGCTTAGATGCTCGCGTAGACAGGCTCTATCCTCTGTGAGAATCGTACTCCGGCGCTCTCTGGGAGATCTACTGATTCCCGTTGAGAGCCCATAGGTGCAGTGCCCACAGCTCGGGCTGGTGGTTCCATATTGTTCGGTTCGCCTGAGAGAGTAGGTCCGCCACCGGGGAATGGGGCCCCCCACGAGCTGCCGTCACAGCTGAGACAAGCTCTGAGACCAGAGATGGTCTTGCAGAACGGCCAACAGAAGCCTCTGTGCCTGTGCTCCCTGACTCGCCTGATTACCTGGGGGATCAGTGAGATCGGAGGCAAAGCATACAGGAGGAGGTTGGGTCATCCGTGGGCCAACGCGTCCTCATTCTTTGAAAAATAAGTTTGGCAGTGAGAGTTGTCTTTTGATGCGAAGAGGTTGACCTCTGCCTTGCCAAAGATCTCCCAGATTTTCTGAACCGTCTGTGGGTGGAGCATCCACTCCTCTGAGGAGACGTTGCTCCGAGATAGCATGTCTGCTCCTTGGTTCAGTACGCCGGGTACATGAGCTGCCCTCAATGAACGCAGGTTGAGATGTGCCCATTCCAAGAGGCGTTTTACCATCTTGAAAAGGCATTTTGAGGTCAGCCCGCCTTGGCGATTTATATATGACACCCCTGTCATGCTGTCTGATCGGACTAGCATGTGGTGTCCCTTCAGGACTGGTAAGAAGGCCTGAAGAGCTTGACATACTGCCGTCAATTTGAGGCAGTTGATGTGTAGCTGGCCTTCCGTGTTTGTCCAGGAGTCGAAGGTCGGCCTGCCTTCGCACAGAACTCCCAACCTGTGTTGGATGCGTCTGTCGAGACAACTTTCCTTCTGTAAATCAATTCCATAGTCACGCCCTGCTTGAACCACTGTTGGTCCTTCCAGGGGGCCAGGGCCGTCACGCAGGCCTGGTCCACCTTGATGCGGATGTGTCCATGACGCCACGCATGGGGCGGAATTAGAGGTTTCAACCAGTACTGAAGGGGTCTCATTCTGAGCAGGCCCAACTGAAGTACCGGTGATGCAGAGACCATGAGGCCCAACATCTTTTGAAACTTTTTGAGAGAGTAGGAAGCTCCAATTCTGAAGGAAGCCACAAGCTGCTGTATGGCCAGTGCACGGTCTAGCGTGACTATCGCCCTCATGTGGACTGAGTCGAAAACTGCCCACAAGAACGAAGTTCGCTGGCTGGGGGACAGAGAGCTCTTGGCAAAATTTATCCTGAGTCCCAGTTGCTCTAAGTGGCTGAGGAGAAGGGACCTGTGGGCTATTAACGCTGCCTTCGACTGCTAAAACAAGCCAGTCATCGAAGTAATTCAGGATACAGATTCCCATCTGTCTCAGAGGGGAAAGTGCCATGTCCATGTACTTCGTAAAATTGCGGGGAGCCAGAGACCGCCCGAAGGGCAGGACCGTGTATTGATAAGCCACTCCCTCGAAGGCAAATCTCAAGAATCGTCTGTGATGGAGGGCTATCTGGATGTGAAAGTAAGCATCTTTCAGATCCAGTGAAAAGAACCAGCCCCCTGGGCGGATTTGCGAGAGAATCTGCTTCAGTGTTGTCATTTTGAATGGCAGTTTCATGAGGGCACGGTTCAGGCGTCTGAGATCGAAGATGGGCCGTAGGCCGCCATCCTTTTTGGGGACGAGGAAGTAATGGCTGTAGAAGCCTGACTCGCTTTGAGCTGGTGGAACTGTTTCTACGGCTCCTTTTGCCAGCAAATTCTTTACCTCGGCTCGCAGAACGTGAGCGTTCCTGCTGTGCACTGAGGTGGAGACCACGCCATTGAACCGTGGGGGTCTTCGAGTGTATTGAAGTGAATAACCTCGTTCTATAATCCCCAGAACCCAATGAGACACTCCGGGGATGGCCCGCCAGGCCTCGGCCCATATGACAAGGGGTTGGATTAATTCGGTTGGTGAGTCGCCGTGTGGGGACTTTAGCTGGCTGCTGTGCTGGAGCAGGCTTGGGGCGACTGGTGGCCGTTGCAGAGATGTAGCATTTCGGCAATAAGTGTAGCATGGCCTGGGACGACTTCTGAGCCGCGGTGAATCGCTTTGCAAATCCCTCGACGGCAGATCCAAACAGCCCCGTAGGGAAGACCGGAGAGTTGAGGAAGGGAACCTTGTCAGCCTCCTTAATCTCGGCGAGGTTTAGCCATAAGTGGCGCTCCAACACCACTAAGCTGGCCATTGACCTCCCGATGGCCTGTGATGTAGCCTTCGTAGCTCACAAAGCCAGGTCTGTTGCACTGCGCAGCTCATTGAAGGCTACGGGGTCAGGTCTGGACTTGTCCATGACTTGGAGGAGTTTGGCCTGAAAGACCTGGAGCACAGCCATGGAGTGTAGATCTGAGGCGGCCAGCCCGGCAGAGAAATATGCTTGTCCAGCGAGGGCAGAAGTCATCCTGCAAGGTTTGGAGGAGTGAGCGATCTTCGCTTTCCATCCAATGGCAGTGTGCGGGCAAAGGTGCGCAGCCACTGCCTCGTCAAGAGGAGGCATCCTCTCATAACCCTTTTCTTCACGCCGGCCACTGAGGAGAGAGCAGAAGAAGAGTTCGGCGAAGGCGGGGGCCAAGTTAGTGATCAACGCCACGACTTCTTAAGCTGCCATAGGGACCTCCGGGAAGAATGGAGAGTTACGCTGACGAGGGGCCTGTCGGCACCCCGGCAGGAACCATTCGTCCAGATGGCTACGAGTGAGCTCCTCTGGCGTAGACCACTCCAATCCCAGCTCCTCAACTGCCTTAGAGAGTTTGCGGAAAAGTTTGCCATCTATCCCCGGCTTAGAGTCAATGGGCTCGGCAGACGATGAAGGGGCGGGGTCAGCAATAGAGCCTGACATCTCCTCCGCGTCTGATGCTATTAGAGACATGCTGTCATCTAATAGATCATTCTCAATGGGACCGAACGAGACCTTGTCGCTCGCATCAGCCGAGGGACGCTGGTCTGCATGCTGAAAGAGAACTAGAGAATCCTCTGCTTGGCGGGGGCGAGGCGCGCGGGATCTGGGCCGGCGCTTAGTCCCTTTGCCCCGCTGTTTTTTCCTCACAGATCCCTGGGACGAAGAAAACGGGAGGGAGTCAAGGGAGGATTTGCTCTCTAAAAAGAAAGCGATCCGAGCGCGCAGAGTGGCAAGACTCATGTTCACACAATGTGAACAATCCATCTCGGTCAGAGAGGCTTCCGCGTGGGGCTTGCCCAAGCAGGAAATGCGCTCTGGGTGGCCGACGTGCAATAACGGCGCGGCATTTGGGTGAAACAAGCCGTTGCTCTTTTTATGGAAATTTGCTTTTTTAGGCTCGTCCGGTGGCATAAGCAGGGACAGCTGGCATTTGCGCTGGTCGCTGAGCAGCTCGAAGAGCAGGCGGAGCGGTGAGAGGGCGCAGAAGAGATGGCAGCTTCTATCCGCAGTGAGGCGTTTCTGCGGCGAGCGTCTTCAAATCCTGAAGGTCAGCGAAGAAACATTGTCGCGGCGGGGGTGGACGAAGGAGGAAGTGATTCCTGAGATCCTATGGTGAAATGCCCACTTATATAGCCAAATGCCCCTGCCCATTCTGGCGGGCTCTGGCGGGCTTCACCGCCATAGGCTCGTGCAGCACCACTGCCAAGCCATTGGTTCATTTTAAAAATACTGCACGAACCAATGGCCGTGCTGTTTCACTGCGTGAATTAAAAGGCTTCAGTTCAGGAGAAAAAAAATATTTTTCCCATAGCGTCTTTTAGCAAGACGCAGTACGAGTGAAGTATTGATAGAGAACACCCGTTGACTCCCATTCAAACGCTTGAAAGAGCAAGAAATGTTTTATAATATAACTCTGATTGGTTTTATCTGAAAGAAGATAGTCAAATACACCTAGGATGCTTTGAGGGTAAGTAAAACATGGGCTAATTTTAATTTTTGGATGAACTAACCCTTTAACAACTCCTTTACTGCTAGTTTAAAAACTGTACATGAGTTAGGTATGGTCAAAAAAGTTGTTAACAAAGGATAATAAAACATTATCTAATGCTTTACATATATGCTAACTAAACAATTATTTGTTAACTACCATTTCCCTTTCTTTTAGAAGATGTAGAAATGTGAAATGTACATGTTTTCTTTTGCTGTTGAAGCAAATGTAAATAAAGAAGAATTTTCAAAGGGGCTTGCAGTAAAAATTGTTAAATGTGCACTCAGAAGTAATACCTGTAAAGATGTGACAACCATTTTTTTATGCATAAGGGTTTCATTATTCCATTTCTGTATTTATCACTTACGTCTGATCGTTTTGGCACATATGCAGGTTCCATCTGTACAGTGGTTCAGGGCCACTGAGAGAGAGCCAGAGAGCAGCCCACACAACAGGAAACAGAAAATGCATTAAAGTGTTATTTCATTATTGCCTTTCATGATGTGGATGGGAGTAGGATATTTATTTTTATGTTCTGATGTGAATGTGGTTGAGATCAGCAGTGATTTGAAATATGACTATTTGCGTTATTATTCCCTCAGCTTTTTGACTGCCATAATGGTCATATCAGAATGAGACATCACAGTTATTGTGACATTTATGTCTAATTCTCTGACAGCAATTTTGAAATGCTTAATTTTTTAGATATTCTTATGCAACACCAACTTTAGGGCCTATACTTTCCTCTCTGTTTTGGTGTGTAGCCAATGTTTGACATCCATCCATCTATTCTTCCAAACGATTGCCCTCTGTAGGATGCTAGAGCCATAGGCAGGGAAACACCCTGGACAGATGGCCAGTCTATCACAGGGCCAACACAGACATACACACTTTCAGACTCACACCCACGGGCAATTTTAGTATCCCCCCCCCCCCCCCCCTCATTCACTTGACCTGCGTGTCTTTGAATTACGGGGAAACACTACTGAGGTGACAGTGCTACCCACTGAGCTTCCAGATATCTGACTTGTTCCTGCAAAAGTGTATTTCACTTTTAATGTCTTTTTTCATATTAATTTTCTCTTTCAGTTAGGGCTGGATGTATGGTGGATATCTACACATTTGTTAATTACTGTTATTATTTATAATATTTTGCCATATCGCCATTCCTTAAAAAAAAAAAAAACAACTAGTCAACTTATATGATTCGAGTAAAATTATCTTTATTAAAACTTAAAGAAAATTCACCACACATGACAGTGGTTAGCATGGTGTATATGTAAAACAAATTAACTTGTTAAATACAGTGGTGTAATGTAACTAAGTAATTATACTTTGTTACAGTACTTAAGTATTTTTTTAGGAGTATCTGTACTTTACTTGAGTTTTTACATTTCAGCCAACTTTTACTTTTACTCCACTACATTTCCTAATTAAAATGTATACTTTTACTCCGATACATTTCCCCGAAGCATATTCGTTACTTACTACAAAATAGTCAGAAGAACACGGACTGCAGGAAAGCAGGTTTGACGAATCAGTGGTCTGGCGTTTGCAAGTTAGACTCCTAAAAACACCTTTGCTCATGTGCAAACAAGTGCGCGCACAACCACGGATGATTCATTTTCCACTCAAGTCGAGTCCGGAGTGTACGATATACAGTATCTCTTCTGCGATAATATGGTAAATGTTGTTATAATGATGTGCAATCTGACATTATCAAGTAACTTCTAGTTTACTAGGTAATCACCAAATCACACACACAGTGCACGCACGTTGATTAATTAGTCTATTAAAACTCAAAATTCCAGGCATTCTAAATTGTAGACAGCAAAAATGCTTCTGTATGCTTTTTATATTTATATAATTTAATATAGTTAACTTAATCTATATCACACAAAGAGTACTGTTTTTCTGCAGATATCAGCATGAACGCATTTAATAATCATTTTATACAAGTTCAGTAAAGCAATTAGTGACTTACATTTTAGACATAATGTTGCTTGTTTTTGCTCAATTTTGCTAACGAAAATAGTTCCCAACAAAGATCACAGCACTGTTTTGCGTCTCTGAGCAATGGACGGTGTTTACTTATTGAATGAATTTGCTTTTTGAACGAATCGGTTGAATAAATGATTCAGTGATTCACTCATTAACACAGTCAAATGCTTTGTTTCTGAATGAATCAGTCGTTTGAATGAATCGGTTGAATCTCAATGACTCACTCATTAACAGTCACTTGCTGTCACCTACTGGCGGTTTTAATTTCACATTTCAACTTTTTTTCATGTTTTAAATATTTCAAATATCAGTAAACTCAATGTTTTATGTTAAAAACAAAACATTAGGCCTAATTATGCATCTGTAACCGTTACTTGTGTAACCCTCGGTCCTGAGGGGGAATGCGACTTTACCGTCCGTCGTGTACTGACGAATTGGGATCTCTGCCCGATAGCCCATCACCTTCGAGTGTAAACGAACAAGCCAATACAGGGGCGTGCGTGTTTCGCCACAGTGACAACCCTGCAAACGCACGTGCAGTGTTTTTCGCTAGCAGCCGATACTACGTACAGCTGTGTTACAGCAACGGTGGCGACGGACGTAAACCGTCTCCGTTCCCTCCTTCAGGGAAGAGGGTTACATACGTAACCGAGACTTCCCGTTCATCGTCACGTTCTATGTTCCTTCATTCTTGACTGACGAATTGAGATACGTATGGAAAACGCCACTATTGCTGACCCCCTCTAGTGCCCTGCGGAAGCTGGCAAGTCCCCCCACACCAGCTGGGGCGGAAGATAGGACAGCGGCTAGGCAGAGGTGTCCGCCACTGCTGTTCCATACAGTGGTACATTGGATAACACTGGGAAGCGTACCCAGTTGAGAACGCTACGGAAGCCACATCCCGCGCATAGGAGGTATCAATTTTGGAATACACATATGGACTGGCCCAGGGCAGTGCTACATTTGGAAGTCCCTGCGGTAGACTCAACCTGCCTGGGGTGAGATGACTATGCAGCAGAGATAGCAGTGAACGACTGCCAGGGAAAGACACGGCTTACCGTGAGGGGAGCCGTACCATGGAAGAATACACATGTGGGATCACCCAAAGGGAGAATCACTACACACAAGGCAAAATTTGCACAAGGGCTGACCTTGGGCATACATACGAGTGCTGAACCTGGCGCCTGGTGCTCCAGCACGCTTGACCGCCGAGGGTGCGGGAGGAACTTCACCAGGGTTCGCCATGGGGAACTGACTGAGGAGCAAAAAAGCGCACGTATCCGGTCCGTAGAGGGGAATGGCGCAGCAAGCATGATCGACACAGAGCAAATCCGGTTTTACTGCCTACCTGAGGCGAGTACACGAGAGGACACGGGCTCTACACGGAGATTTTAGAATCTCGCAAACGTGTTAGGCGTTGCCCAGCTGGCAGCTCTACAGATGTCTGCTATCGTGGCGCCCCGCGCCAATGCCCAAGAAGATGCCACTCCTCTCGTAGAGTGAGCTCTCACTCCGAGGGGGCAAGGTAACCTTTGGGCCTGGTAAGCTAAGACTATAGCCTCCACTAACCAGTGGGCAAGTCTTTGTTTGGAGACAGCCTTTCCCTTCTGCTGTCCTCCGAAGCAGACGAAGAGCTGGTCTGAGGTCCTGAAGTTCCGTGTACGGTCCACGTAAATGCGCAAAGCGGAACGGGACAGAGCAGAGCGATTGCTGGGTCTGCCTCCTCCCGGGGCAGCGCTTGCAAGTTCACCACCTGATCCCTAAAAGGTGTGGTGGGAACCTTGGGAACATATCCAGGCCAGGGTCTCAGGACAACGTGAGAGTTACCATTCCGAATTCCAGGCATGAATCGTCGACCGAAAATGCCTGCAGTTCCCCTACCCTCTTGACCGAGGCCAATGCGGTGAGGAGCACTGTCTTCAACGACAGAAACTTAAGCTCTACTGACTGCAGAGGCTCGAAGGGCTCCTCCTTCAAGGCCGCCAGGACTGAGGGGAGATCCCAAGAGGGTAACAGGTGAGGGCGCAGAGGATTTAACCTCTTTGCCCCTCTGAGAAACCTGACGACCAATTCGTGCTTCCCCACAGACTTACCGTCTACTGCCTCGTGATGCGCGCAATGGTGGAAACATCAACTTTGAGGGTGGAGGGAGACAGCCTTCGCTCCAACCCATCCTGCAGGAAAGAAAGCACGACTCCGATCGGGCATCTACGGGGGTCTTCCCGGCGGGAAGAGCACCAATCGACGAACAGGTTCCACTTCAGCCTGTAAGCGTGTCTGGTAGGCGGGGCTCTGGCTGAAGTGATGGTATTTACTACTGCTGGAGGTAGCCCACCTAGAACCACCGCGTCCCGTCCAGGGACCATAAGTAGAGATTCCACAAGTCTGGACGCGGGTGCCAGAGGGTGCCCCGTCTCTGAGTCAGTAGATCCTTCCTCAGTGGAATCGGCCAAGGAGGGGCTGTCGCTAGGAGCATCAGTTCGGGGAACCAAGTTCGACTGGGCCAGTATGGCGCTACCAAGAGAACCTGCTCCTTGTCCTCCCTGACCTTGCACAGTGTCTGTGCGAGAAGGGTCACTGGGGGAGTTGCGACAGCGACGGAGCGTAGACTGCCCTGGTGGTTGATGTACGCAACAGTCACAGTGTTGTCCGTACGGACCCGTACATGCTTGTCGTGCAGCAGTGATTTGAAGCAGCACAGAGCGAGCCATACTGCTTGCAACTCGAGGCAATTGATATGCCCCTGCATTTGGGACCCCGGCCGGAGCCCCGCAGCTGCATTCCCATTGCACATGTCACCCCAGCCCCTGGCAGAGGCATCTTTTGACACAACAACATGCCTGGATACTTGCCCAATGGACACCCCTGTCCGAAGAAAGGCAAGATCTGCCCACAGGCTGAAGGTTTGACGGCAGAACGGGGTGACAGAAACCCGTTAAGTGCCGTGCCATGCCCATCTCGGGACCCGGTCATGAAGCCAACACTGAAGCGGTCTCATATGAAGCAACCCGAGCGGCGTGACAGCGGCTGCAGATGCCATATATCCCAGGAGCCTCTGAAACCATTTCAGTGGAACCGCCGTCTTGCACTGGAATGACCCCAGGCAGTTCAGCATCGACTGAGAGACGTGCCAAGAGGTTGACCGAATCCGCTCCATCCGATAGAAAAAATCCTCTGCACCGGGGATAGGTGCCTTTTCCCAGTTCGCGTCCTTGAGGTCGACCGCTGCAACCCAATCGAAAGGACGGACGCATTGACAGATGCGTTTCTGCGTCAACATCCTGAACGGTAGCTTGTGAAGGGCCCGGTTCAGTACACGCAGGTCCAGGATCGGTCGTAACCCACCCCCTTTCTTGGGTAC
>JADLZN010000119.1:0-21238 GCA_018155175.1 Sinocyclocheilus anophthalmus
CATCCACTGAAAGACTGCAAGAGGAGGCTTGATACACTGTATGTAAGTTTTGATTTGTGATTTATGGGCCTTTGTTTGTATTGATGTGTTCAGAGGGAACACAAGCTTGTCATGTTTGGCATTTTAAATGCATGCTTTGTGGTTTCTCACTTTCAATGGTCTCACCAGCCATGAGTCTCAGTAGTTGATGTTTCTAATGTGCTAAGTGAATTTAAAAGGGATAGCTTTCTTTTCAGTACAATGTAATGGGGAAAAAACAGTGTTACATAAAGATTTTAGAAAGTAATTTTTGTGTAAAACAAAGGTTGAGAGCTGTAATATGTAGTTTAATGCTAAATATGTTAATTTGTTATGTTAAATGAGCACATACATTTCAGCATTACTTGTGAATTGCTTCCATTGTCACAGAAATGTTGTAGCGTGAATTAAAAAATAACATTTCAGATCATTTTTATTTAGAATTGATTATTAAATGTATCTATTTATTTGAAAGAAGCTTAGCAAGTTAGATGGAAATGTGCATTAATTTGAAACATGATTCTGAGGAAGCATTTTTATCTTTAATTAAAGTTTACTTTAGATTTATTTTTATCACTCACTTTTATTATTTAAAAAAAAAAGTGATTTTCTAGTCTGGAAAAGTTATGAATTTTTTTTTTATACTGAAAAGCTAGCTAGAAGTTGCTTTTGTGATTTTCAGAATACCTACTACACTGCTGACTGGGTGAATATTGAAATTTTGTTGGTCAAAAGATGTGGGAACCCTTCTGAAGGTATGATTATAAGCAGAGTGCAAAGATAAGTCAAACTGCTGGGAATAAAGTGTAGACTTGTCTAAACATGCTGAAGTGTCGATGTGACCCGAGTGTGATGTTTCCGCTTCATTGGATTCATCTGAATGTTCTCATGTCGTTTAAGCAGAAGCACGTGGCATATGCCAAATGGATGAGTGTCTTCTTGAAGCAAATCAGTCATTTTGGAAAGCCCTTGACTGTAATTTGTTGACTTTTAGGAAGTCCTGGTTTATGTCTCTGGATGAGAGAGAGTGTCTCATCTGCTGAGTCAAATCATAATCTCTCAACACGAGAGATCCTTTACAAAGACAAAAAAATATTGATCTCTCAGAGTAAAATATTAGGGCAACGATAAGTTAGGGGATAGAAAAAAAAGGAAACGAAGTGCATTAGTGGGGCTATACCTTAAAAATGATATGCTTTCTTTCTCAGGCAACGACTATATAGATCAGATTAAAAGTACATAGTTTTAGTGGACATGTACAGCAAAATAAGACATCATAGATAATAAGCTGCGTAATGATGACTCGGAGATATGGTGGCTGTATCACAGTTGTCAGTGATGGTTTCAGCTGTAAATCTGCTGCGTTGCGTTTGGCTGTGTGCCCAAATCAAAATCCCTGTTGCATCCACTGTAACAGAACAAGTGTTTGAATTGGATAGATGGGTCTAAGCTACTCTTAAAAGGGGGTGGCATTTGAAGCACTTAGTAGTATTCGGCAACGGGTAATTATAGGTTTTAACTAAATACAGAGTGGGTGAGAAAATCACCTCGGTGTGAAACCAAGGAAAAAATTCCGTTTGGCTGATCCTAATCTGGACAAGAAAAGGTATGGAAATGCACATTATCCAGCCGTTAAAGTTAGGTGTACTGTCTATATTTTATATAAAAAACGAACTATGCGTGGTATGTGAAGTTATCTGGGGTAAGGAGAGGTTTGTCAGGTGTAGCCCACCAAAAGTCGATTGGATAGGCAGGAATGGATTCCGTTATGAATAAGTGGTTGCATTACTGATCATAAGTGAGAATAAGGCCTGTCGTGCAGCATAAGTCACAACAGTCTGGTATATGCGCGACTTACGGGTGGATAAATGTGGCACTGACGCCGGAATGATATCATTTCAAAGTAAAGAATGGGAAAGCAAGTGCCTTTCAGGATTTCAAATAGAAATAAGAAATAGTCCATGCGGTGTCCAATACCAGGAAAGTGCCTAACGAAGGGGGGCAATCAGAGAGGCCAAGAGTGGCAGCTCGATTCATTTCATCGTGGCATGTGCCTCACAGTCCTTGCGAGTTACCAAGAGCTCGTCTATTATTGGTGGCGGGCAAACACGGCCATTCATGAGCGATTTTCCAGTAAGCAGATTTCAGGATTTGCATAGAATCAGATCAAGAAGCTGATCTCACGGTGTGTCTTTTAAGCCTCTGGCCCTTGGTGGCTGGTTTTGTAGCACGATACATTTTAGGTGCCACGTTTAAACTGTGTTCCCAACCTTTCTGTTTACCAGGCACAACCACGGTTTTTAAACAGCTGCTGTTTGTTCTAATGGTTTATGATGTTTCAGATCCTCTGCTCCAATTAGTTGGAGGTTCACCAGCAGAAATTGCGTGTCAAATCAGGTATTGGATTCTGTCAAGCACCCAGACCCATAGTCCAAATTAGATATTAGAGTTCAAAAAGTCTGGACACACCAATCAAATTGTATCTTTTTTCATTTAGTGCCATGTTTAATCCATGTTTACGATGTTAATTACGAATATATTGAGATAGCAAATATTTACATGGGAAGTCGTGGCCTAATGGTTAGATTCGGACTTGTAACCCAAAGGTTGCGGATTCGAGTCTTTGACCGGCAGGGATTGTAGGTGGGGGGGTGAATGTACAGCGCTCTCTTCCACCCTAAATACCACGACTGAGGTGAAACCCTTGAGTAAGGCATCGAACCCTCAACTGCTCCTCGGGCGCAGCAGCAATATGGCTGCCCACCGCTCCGGGTGTGTGTTCACTGCTGTGTTTGTGCACTTTGGATGGGTAAATGCAGAGCACTAATTCCGAGTACTTGAGGTCCCCCATACGTTGGCCACATGTCCACAGTCACCTCTTTTTTTTTTTTCTTTTTTAATGACTTAATTACTTGCAATTTCATACTGATCTTGAAATGTTAAATACTACCTGTCTTTGTTTTAAAATGTTCAGAATCCTAAAACATTTCAGACTGAGTTTCCATACTGAATTCCTCATTTTCAGTCTGCTCTCAGATATTGGACCGCATGTTTGATTTATAGCTAAATATTTGCTGCCCGACTCATTAGAAGCATCTTTGTTGGCTCTCGGTCAGTGTATTTCCTGTGTGGAGGAATTTTTCCAGTGCATCATCTGTCAGATTTTCTAATGTCTTTTCCAGCGTTGTGCTTTTGGCTTCCTTTCTACACCTACAGCAATGACTTCACCATCCCAAGAACTAGATTTGCCAGCTGGATTAGTGAGCATTAAAGAATTCAAGGATGAAATGGTTTAGGATCTGATTGCTGACCTGTGATAGGTGTGGGCAAATATAAATCATGTGTTTGTTATTCGGCTCTGTTAAACGGTTTAAATTTTTTTTAGTCTTATCATTTCTTTCCAACTAACCTACATTTAGAGCCAAGGGTTAGTTTGAATCGGCATGCAGTGGATTTCCTTTGAAAATCAGATTGAACTTCCTGCTTTCAGTGTTTGGGAATTTTTTTAAGTCTCTCCAACATATGGTTAGTGAATCCGAAACCCCTATAGGCTAGCTTTCAAGTTTTGTTTTTAACATGCCATAAAAATAAAACTGGAAGCTAAATCAAGACAGTCCAGTTCATCGGTTTGCACTGCTGCATATGACCAATAGGGGCCACCAACGATCAAAAGTTATATTTTATTTCTTAGGCAGAAATAAGGAGATAGTCAAATACATCTCAGAAGTCAAACAATAACAAACACCTTCTGATAATTGGTTTTTAAAATTCACAGAAACTAGTTGAGTGAGCAACTCCTCTGCTTCATTTCTTCTCAGGTACCAGAAGGCAGCAGAAGAAACGAGTTCAGACAAGAAAAAAGTAAGTTCTCACCATCTTGCTATTCGTTATCTAGCTATCTATCTTAAAACTGCACTACTATACTACTACTGCTGCTGTTTAGACACGCATGCATTCAGTGTCCGGTCACCTCAATCCCTATTTAGACGTCTTAATCTGCAGGTAATTCCTATGCACTTTACATAACTGGTCCAACCAATCTGTGTCTTCTGCTGGTTGTGTTTATTTCATACTAAAATACTACAGAGTTACAGTACCATATGTGAAAAAAAAAAAAAAAAAAAAAAAAAAAAAAAAAAAAAAAAAAAAAAAAAAAAAAAAACAAAAAAAAAAAAAAAAAAAAAAAAAAAAAAAAAGCAAACAATAAAAGTGTTGTCTGAAACTTAAGGAGGATGACATGAAGGTGAGTAAATGATGACAGGAATTTTATTTTTGCACTATCCCTTTAACATCTGCTTTCAACCTGATGTCTCAGCTGGTGAGCTTTGAAGTTAATCAGCAGGGGCTCACCAGTGCCGTTTCGTGCGTCTGTGGGTGCTTGAAGTTGATGATCTCCAAAGCTAGGGTCTTCTTCACCTTGGTCATGTCTGCTTCCCGTGCTGCCTGAAGAAGAGAGTGGCCCTTAAACTCGTCTGCGCCGGAGGAAAAAATAATATTTAGAGAGGTGATGCAAGACGCTCTGACAGAAGCCTTTGGTAGACATAATTCATCAAGACAAAGCGTGAAAAAAGTCATTGAAGCTTCACAGCTATAATGCAATCTGGCTTTATGGCAGCAAACATTTGAGTTAGGATATCTAAAATGTATGACTGAATCGTCTGACCTGATTGAATACATTTTGCACATTCAATTTGTTATGCTTCTGCTCATAAGAACAGCAAAGAGAGAACATTATTCCATCTACATGAAAGCTGTTTTACTGAATAAGAACGGCTGGGATTCGGCCAAATGTAATCCCTGTCATGCTGATATTTAACAAACCAGTGCCATTTACACCAATTAGATATCTCTGCCTCATCGGCCACTAATAATTTAATAATACTGTTAAATGCAATCTTTAGCTAATCTTAAAATGAATATACATTTTCATACTGTACATTATAATGTTATAATGCTTAACTTGAAGCATTTAAAACTGTTAAAATAATTCATTTGTTAAAGCAGTTCAATTTAATTTAATTTTTTACACAAATCAGCAAAAATAGTACAAGCCACAGCATGAAAATAATAAATTTTTCAATCATAATATTAATATTGCTTTATTAAACAAGTAAATGAATATTGAGTAGTTTCATACAAACTAATACAATTGTTAAAATTGTTTTAAAAGAAGTCAAAGTATCAAGCTTTGCATATCGCCAAACAAACACAACAGGAGTACAGAAGATAATATTTAACTGGTGTATTAAATATTAGCACTCTTGGATCACAGCTTGAGCAATGAATAAGGACGGAGAACTGAGAACTAAATATTGTACTTTATTAATGTATATAGTATATTATCTATTTTGTAATTACAGAAATATAGAATATTATAGAAATATTATTGTAATTGTTGTATATTTACATTTATTTATATCACATTTTTAACTTACAAGACACTATCAAAAGTTTGCATTCTAAAATACTCGCAGCACAAGCTCAAACTAATTCTACATAAAGGAAAATCTTTACACAGCAAATTGTGTAAAGTTTCAGTCAAAACTACATCACTCCACCCCACACTGGGAGAAGCCAGATGGAGAATTCACAGGCAAAATATATAACGACGTCGCCTGCCAACCTCATCAGCAGACTGGAGCTCAGCCTCCACTGCTCTTGAATAATGCAGGACGAGAATATTGTGTGTTTAAAGGTGTCTTTCGCTAAACCTTGATGTATCTGTCTCGGTGCCAGTGAGAATGTGGCAGGAACAATCAGAGCCAAGTCGCGTCTAGCTCACTTTACACTTGCAAGGTGACGCGCGTGCGGCGTGGCTGAGTTTTGTGGGCTTTAATGCTACTTACGCTGAGCAATGGTGAAAGATCCCAGTATGTTGTCTTTAATTCACTCTTAAGCAATAAGGAACAAGGCTGTTTTATAAGGCAATATATGCTATATAAACTCACATGTGAGCCTCTCTTTGAGTTCTGGGGTCGGGGCCATGTCCACCGCGCTCTTCCCATGGCAGTTGACCAGCGTGGGATCGGCTCCATGACTCAGCAGCAGGGAACACACCTCCACGCGATTCTTGGAGGCAGCCTCGTGCAAAGGGGTGAACTGCCAGAGGTCCATGGCATTAACGCACGCCCCATGCTACAGAAAAACATTCAGGGTGAGATCACACGGAAAGGATGGCGCCAACTCTGACGGCCCAGATTCATTTTCAAATACATTGACAACATTATGTGGTTTCACTTGAGCAGTTAGAGCAGTTTCAGCATAGATTAAGAATTTCTATCTATTAGGGAGTCTGCTATGCCCCAGAAGCTGAGTTAATAGCACTGAGGGAAAAGAATATCGAACACATTTTTAGAAAATGGCAGTTTTCCAAAACAGAGACATCAACTTGCACTCAGAGGCAAGGGGTAAACAGTACAAAACGATTGAAGGGATAGATCTCCTAAAAATGATTTTTTCTTTACTCTTTTCTATTCGATTAAATATGCTGTGCAATGATCAGAAAGACAATTAAGAATCTATCTACCATGTATTTTCGATCTACCATGTACCATCAAATGCTAAATCAAATATTAGACAAGAAGTTCATGCCCCATTAAAACATGAAAACCAGTGACATCTGATGTGACATGTTTTGACTGGCCATGTTTGAATATGAGGTGAACATGAATGAGATTTCAGAGGATTTTCAGTCAAATTCAAGCTTTTCCTTACAAAGATCTAATGGATGGCTTCAAAGGACTTGAAGCTTGACAGAACCTGGTCGCCATCCACTTTCATTGTGGAAAACATTCTGCTAAAATTCTCCTTTTGTGTTTCATGACATGAGGGTGAATGAGAAAATCTCTTTTGGGTGAATTATCCTTTCAAAACAGAGAGAGATTCTTTTGAGCTGCAATTAAGAGGAGTGAAACAAAAGCTCCTGAGGACCTCAGGAACATCAAGATAACGTCAGGTGTTCACAATGCATCTGTGTACGATAAGAGGATTCTTAATTGTCTTTCCGATCATTGCACAGCATATTTAATCGAATATAATGATTGAGGGGGCTTAAGGAGATCTGGGGAGCTACTGATATTGTGATAAGCTCTCCTGAGGCTGAGAATTCTCTGTTCTGCTGTGTATCAAAATCCAAACATTGTTGTACAGACAGATTGGCCACTCCGCAGGGCTCTGTTGACACACTGAGTATGGGAGAACACACCGTGAGCATAGTGTTCCATATAACAGCTTTGTAAATAAAAGAAGCTGGGCTTAAAGGCCATACTCTATGGAACGTCAGGCTCAAGGGGGAGTTTGTGTTTGCACTGAAACAGAGTGAACTCTGACAGGACATGTAGATCGAAGCTGTATGCAGGACATACACTAAATTTGTCACTAAAAAAATTCAAAATAATCTATAATATAATAGTCTAAAAAACATTCTAAAATAACTGAGTAATCATTCTCTCCACAGTGATGCCCAAAACACTGCATAGCACGGACATTTTTAAATATATAGTAAGTGGAGCAGGATTTTGAATCAATGCTTCATTGCATTGTGCCTGGTTAAGGCAAGCTGCTTAACTGGAAACAGTGTTGTTTGTCTTCCACACAGGTCACACACTAAATTATACATGCACACCCATTCAGGTTTTTGTCCTTACCTTTAGCAGTAGCTCTGTGACTTCGTAGTGTCCATATGAGCAGGCGTTGTGTAGAGGAACAAGACCACTAGGAATTGCAAGAACAAAACATGCACACACAAAAACCTTTTAAGCCCAAAATGTGCTTTTCCTTTAAGTAATATATGGACAAAGGAAGGCTAATGAACCAAATATTTTACCAGAGTGAAAAAATGTGAAATAGCTGATAGAGACAGGAAAGTAAGGGAAAAAAGGAGACATAAACAGACCCACCCTTTATCTTTAGCGTGAACATCAGCGCCATGTTGCAGGAGAAGCTGAACTATTCGGACTCTGTTGTATCCGGCTGCCAGGTGCAATGGAGTAGACTACAAGAAAGAAAAGAGGAAACACAGTTATGACAAAACTGTAAGATGTACTATATTGTTCAAAAGTTTGGGTTAGTAAGATTTGTAGGCCTATGTATTTATTTAGGAATAAATTACATTTTAAACATATTAAAACAGAAAGCAGTTATTTTATATTGTAATAATATTGTTGCAATATTACAGGTAATTATAAATATGATCCAATAAAATGCGGAGCTCTTGCGACCACAATTGAAAAAAAAAGACAAGAAAAAAAAAATCTTACTGACCTCACACTTTTAAACAGTTATGTACACAGATCCAACAAAGCCATGATGACAAAGCACCCCTCTGTAAAACCAAAACCCACCTCTCTTCTTTATATCTCTTGAAAAAGTATTAGCGTAGCCTTTTTTCTAAAATCGGGCTGCCTAGGGACCAAGGGAGGTCTTGGTTTGTCGAACATGTGAGGAAAAACTCATACTGGGGCTCCTCTCCTCTAGAAAAAGCGAGGCTCATGACTGAATTTTGCCGTAAGGATGTCACACTTCATTGCAGCTCTGAGGCTTGTAAACCCGCCTGACAATCCAACCCTGTGCAAGTCTTACTGAGAATGATATAGTGTTTAAGTATTGAAATACAGGCTAACACAAAAATGAAGGTATTCAACACCATGTATCTATGTACCGCACCACACAGCGGGGTATAACAGTCCCCTCAGCACGGCATGATCGCTGCAAAAACTCACATCACCCATATTCTGATGATTGTATGACAAACGTTATTTGTTACGAGAGCTAATTAGAGACAGCAGCTGATATCCGTTTCAAGCCAACAAAAATGAAACTAGAAGAGAATTTAAAATGAAAAGGAAGTCTGACGGCACAAATATTAAACAGTTCAAATGAGAAGCTAATCAAATTCTTAACTTTCAGACATCAAGTAACGCAAGTCATGCATTCTGCATTCAAGAACAAAACACAAACAAAACAGAAAATTGACAAGCCAGTCGAAAACAATAAAACAAAATGAGGATCAGGCGGCACAAACAAAATAAAATCCCCATAAAAGTCTCCAATGAAATGTGACAAGCCACACGGTCATAAACCATTACAGCGATGTATTGATGTGAGCAAAGCACAATGCGCAAACTCCATGTGTTCCCACACAGTCTCCTGCGGTAAGGACGGATCATTCACCATACAGCTGAAAATGCACAAAACAATGAGAAATCAATCTAGATGAAATTGGAAAACTTTGAATTGTGCCCTTCAATTGCAAAATAATGATAACAATATGCAGTGACGAGCATTCGTAGGCATGCACAATAGGGTGTTTGAAGTTGTAAAAGACAAGAAACAAACTGAGGGAATATGTGAATCGTGGGGTGAGCTGTAGGCATGCGGAGAGGTAGTATTAAGCTCACTTATCAGCAGTGGTGCACTAAGCATCTAATGTCCCACTACATGTACTGTCCAATACAGTTTTTCACCGTATATAGTAGGGGTATTTACTGTTAACCATTTAACAGGTTTTTATTGAAGTATTTTTACAGTCTTTTACCTTTAAATTCACGGTCATTTTTTACAGTGTGGGGAGAATTTGCTAGCAATACTTTATGCACACTGATGGCATTGTTTATTTACACATTCTTATTTTAGAGGCTGATTTATTCTCACATATAGATAGACATATGGCTGGTTACTATGCTCTTCTCTATCATTTGATCATTATTCGATCAGTGTCATTTTAGTATCGTTAAGTAATATTTTAGTTTTTATTAATATTTGAGTCAGATTTATTTTTAATTTTTTTAGGTTTTAATTTTAATTATACAGTTGTAATAATTGTTTGTTATTTTTAGTAGTTTTTTTATATGTCTATGTATTTGTCATTCATTTTTATTTCCTTAAAGGCATTTTAGTACATCAAGTTAAGCTAAATTGAAATGAGAAATGTTGCCTTGGGCAACGGACTGAAATCATTAAAAAACTTTTTTACTTTTTTATGTTTAGTTCATATTTATTTTATTCCAATAACATTTTATAGTTTTATTTTGTAGTTTCTGTGTTGGTTTTAGTTAACTGTAATAACCCTGTATTTGATGAATAACTGATTAATAGAAAATTAACAATGAAATGACTTACAATAATTTTTTTCACCAGCTTTCTGTAACCAGTAATAGTAAAAGTTTAATTGTGTTAGGCAGCAGCGAATATCCTTATTTGAGTAAAGAAATTACTTTTAGATAACATTTGTAAGAATGAATATTGGCCAATAAATAGTTAAATACAATTCTGTAAATAAACTAATTACATAATATTTAATAAATAGTTAAAATAAATAAATAAATATACAAATTTAATTGGAGCAGGGAATGTAACAAAATCGCTGGTTCTTAGTGAATAACGCAGATTTTTGCACATTAAAGTTGGCGCAACTGTTTTGTTATTAGCTTCTGTGTGTTTTGGTCATGTTTGTCATGTGTGTGCATTAGCGATTCACACGTGAGCCATTCAGGCGTGTGACTGATCTGTTTACCCTGTGATAAACAGAACTAAATAGCACTGGCCAAAGTATCTCGCTGTCTCGCTAAGGGCCCCCTGTGATGGACATAGACCGGGGCATGTGAAAGCTAACCACAGCTGTGCCAATCCTTCACTCAGACATCAGCGGCAGCCCTAGCATTGTTAGCCTAGCTCCATCACCAGCTTAACCGGCACGATTATTTACCCCTGCGATTTAAATACAGTTCACTGAAATCCCAACGCTTGACAAAACTGGACAGAAGACCCGCTTAGATCTAAAAGAGTGGCCTTTTTTCACCTGCTCTCACAGTCTCGCTCTCTCCGTCCTTACACTTGTGTGTTTGAGTGGCATTAGTCTAATGGCTCCAGCATTCAAATGACCTTATTACCCTTTTAGTAGCCAGTGTGTGTGCGGGCAGTCACAAAGCCACCCGCACAGTGGCTGGGCTCTAAGTGGAGACAGGGCCCTGGGTAATTTAGCTGTAGTGGAGCGCGCTGGCACTAAAAGCCTGCTGGGTAATTGAGTGGCTGGAGAGAGGCGCCCCTGCCCTGCCTCATTATGCCATGTCTCCTGTGCTGCCTGTCAGAGGGACACCGCTTAGCCCACGCCACCCTCGCCTAATGCGCTCTGACATGCCGTGTCCTTTCTGTAAAATAACAGTATCTTCCCTCGGCCCCAGGACCCCTCGAACACATCGATACACTGGCGGATGCGCGTGGATTTGAGTGCACGTACGTACTTGACTGTGATCATTGCAGGTCACGGACCGACGTACGTCTGTCAGACTCATTTACTGTAATGACCACTCCTTCCACACTAAGTCTATTTCAAGCACAGCTCTGTGAACCCCCCCCACATTGTCATATTCAACCCGTTATAGCTTATTTCACGACTCTGACCCACGTAGAAGGACCACAGAGCAGTTTAGCATCTGTTCTTCTTTATTATGTCACCCCACTCCATATCAGTCCCACTTATCCTTCCATCTCTCAGTCTCTCTCGCTGTCTGTGTGAGCATGTGTCTGTTATAATTAAGCTGAGGTGTCCCTGTGGCAGGGAAGCAGATTGATTCAGTCTCCAGCGAGATCTGTTGCTCTTAAAATCACACACGAACTCAGCGGGGCCGTCCCCTCATCCATAAAGCACTACGCATACCTGTGATCAGAGTGCTGGACCATTTGTCTTCATTTTTAACTGCCATCTCAAATGCTTTATGAATTGAACCCAGAGAAGGCAACTTGACATGATGCCATGTACCGTGTAATGGACTCGTTTCAGGGCATTCTCACTTCCCACACCTGTTTTACATTACAAAAAGTGCACGCAAAGGCCATTTTCTGTTATTAATTTGCATTTTCTCAATTGTCTTCTCAGTGTCTTTGACATTGTGTCATATAACTTGATGCATCTACAATCAGTCTCTCTTCCATCATGTTTTGATTTTCACCCCAGTACTGCCCACATAATAATACGTCATGCAAATTGTCCATTAATCATTGGTTGAGATTTGAAAGGTCAGCAGCAAATGAGGCCATGTAAAGACCCTATGAAATGGCATTAGGCATGCAATTTAGTTTTTTTTACATTGATGTATTTCCTTTTGAAACAGGAAGTTTGGGCATGACATACATTGAAGGAATTGTCCCTTTAAAAAATAGGTTTTATCGGTTTATATATATATATATATATATTTAGTATATATTATATCTCTATTAGGATATAGTGGTGTTCATACCAACATGAAATGTCAGTCTGAATTAATTGAGGTCAATGAATTGATTAATTCATTTTTTTTTCATGTGATTTTAACCCACTCACAGAGAAAAATAAATCACACTATTAAAATGCCAGGTATAAATGTTTTAAATCAGCATTTTAAGCATTTCTAAGTCTTTACAAACAACCCATGTTCCTCTTGCTATTCCTCCTTCCGTTTAGCAAAAATCTTGTTTGTTTGTAGAACCCCACCAAGTCATAGTTTTATGTAACAGCAGTGACTCTGGGCATGTGACCAAAAACGTGAGTCTTATTGGTTGACCAGCGCTTTTTCACATTGCTATTGAAAACAGATTAGAACAGCTCTCCGTAAAAAAAACTAAATGTTCTATTGACGGTATGTGAGTGTTTATTTTGGTCTGAACAGACAAATTAACAGCTGTTCATTCAATTTCAAATGTTCAACATAACAAATTTTTGCACCAAACATTCTCCTTGGTGTGAACATGCCTTTAGCTTATCACAGTATTTATTTTATGCATCTATATTTTTGTACTGGCTGTATTAGATGGCAGGACACTTTCATTCTAGAGAGCATTTGATTAGACAAAAATCTGTCTAGTGCAGGATGAGTAATCAATATATTTGCTCCGTTTCCCAGAAACCAAATTGAATTTAATATACCTATATCGTCTAAAATGACTTTGTCAGCATTTGGGAGTGCGATAGCATAGTCATGCATTACCTTTGTCCTGTAAATGTGTTGACTGTTCAGAGAGTATCAGAGCAAAAGAGAATGACGAAATGAAATAATAGATTATAGTGTGTTCTCTTAGCCCTAATATATACTCATTTAGTTAATCAGTCAGCAATTTAAAATTATTTCTGTTTCATTGATACCATAGTTGACTCCTTAGCCTCATTTAGATCAAAGGAAATATTTCTCATTCATTCTTAAATGTAACATAAAATTATGTAAACAAAATAAAAAAGGTTTTCACCTAAAAGGAAACGCTCTTTATTTTCCTCCCACAGATGTGAGAGACGCTTCCCTGCTCTTTCCTTACTAACTGAGTGTGACATCAAATCAATACCTTTAGTTTTCTTTGTCTTTTCACTCGCTCTTCTGCGGGTGTATTGACCAGGCAGCACAGAGGAATGAAAGGATGAGGCGGGCAGTGACCTGTCTCTCCGTCTCACAGGGGCTTGCATGGCTGAGGAATTTACACCGTTTTGGTGCTTTTATATTTAGTGTGTGAACTGAGCAGTACGAATACTTGAGTGTTCACTGTCTGAACATGATCCTTTTGTACTGTGTATTATGCATCTTTTTTGTGTGTCTACAGAGTTTGAATGTTTAAAGCAGAGATAAATGCATTGTACAACGGAATTCACCAAGAGTGTAAAATTCTAGGTTATGCTGCACTAGGTCAAACATAGATAGACTAATAATGAAAGTACAAATTCCGGGCATGGAGAAGGAAGACACAGCCATGTGCGTGGGGTAACTTCTTTGGTCCGTATGACTGATTTCAGGCATAGTAGTGTTAGAAGTGAGCTATAGATTAGGGAGGATTTTCACTTCATAAACACATGCTGGTCATTCCCTAACCACACCTGATGGGTTTACATGGATTACATTGACTGTGTGTGTGCGCATGTGTTTCTGGTGCCAGGGTCTACGAATTCACGGTCTACAATCCTAGGGTTTTCAGAGCATGTAACTTGGTATTTGTAGTTTAATATGGTATTTCTAACATATGTGAAATCCAATGATGTGGAAGCTACTTTAAAGCTTGCAACTTATTGTTGTTCAGTCTTTTTAATGTATTTATTTTATATGATATATAATACTTACATGCTAAACAGAATACTGAATGCCTTCTTATAAAAATATTATTTGTAAAAAAAAAAAAAAAAAAATATATATATATCTATATATATATATAAAAAGAGAATAATATATATAATTAATCTATATGTGTGTGTGATGTATTAAATGCTGTCAAACGATTAACGATAATCGCATCCGCAATAAAAGTTTTGTTTTACATATATAGGGTGTGTGAACTGTGTATATTTATTATTAGATATATACATACAACACATGCAGTTATAGTCGCTATTTAAGAAAAATTATACTTATTAATATATTATACGTTATATACGAATATCTTGTATATCATGATATAAATTATATAAATATGTACAAATGGATGGCATATTTCAAATAGATGCTGTATGTGTGTGTAGTATATATTACATTAAAGAACTCCTACACGCCGGATATTATGGCTAATGTATATTATGTAACGAAAAACTTTTATTTTGGATCGTTAATCGTTGTGACAGCACTAATTCTTTATGGGTGTAACGGTTTACAAAAATTCACAGTTCGTTTCGTACGACACAGTGGTGTCACAATCGGTTCGGTACGGAGCTAATTGGTTATGTCGCAATGAAATAGAAACAAAATATTTCTGTTTTATGAAGGGCGAGCCAATGGATATCACACAGGCAATGTGCAAACTTTGCGCAAGAGTTAATGCCGGTGAACATCTTAATCTCAGTCAATTCACTATATGCCGAAAGTGAAAGTAAAAACGTAATGATGGAGCTTTCAGCATCTGACGCCACATTCTCTCTCAGAGACGAATCTACTTCAACATATGCTGATAACGGTATATAGCTAACTATTTTAATTTATTCCCTTAATATTTCTCTTGTGGCCCATACATAGTGGGAAAAAAAGAGAGGAACTATTTCGTGTTAAACAGGTTGTGTTTTTTGAAGTCAGGTCTTGGAGAGATTTTTATTGATGACTGCAGTGTTAATATTTTAATTATAGGCATATAATTCATCGTAGACCTTAAAAGACAGTTTTTTTAAAACATTTTAATTGAGGATAGTAAAAATCTTTTGTTATCCCTGCACGCATCAGTTATGCTGTATTGTTGCGGGCAATTAATTGAATTTTATTTTCTAATAAAAGTACCTTCCATAAAAGCCTAATAAAAATAAGAATGTCCAGCCTCATTAAATTGGAAATGCCAAATCCTCTTTATTGCCAATAATTGATGGTTTTTGGCTAATCCGGGGGTGGCTATCGTTATACAAGATCAATTGTCTTCGACGCACCCCAGCAAGGGAGGGTTTCATCACGGGCCGTCCGCTACCTCCTAAGAGAGACCAAAAAGAAAACAGCATGTTGCCTGTTATGCCGTTTGGGCTGTCTTGTTGAGCGCAGCGGCACTGAGAACATTATATTTCACACAATTTAAGCTATTTTTTTTCCATATGTACAGGATTGATGTAGTCCACCTAATCGCTCGGTTGTAATGCGTACCGACCGAATCCCTTTCTTTCCCCCAAGTCCATGCATGGCCTGATGATATAGAATACTATACAGGTTTCGAGACCCTTTAGAAGGAGAGTGAGGGACAGAGGAGTTAGCTAAAGAGAAGAAAAGGAGAGATCATTTAAATTGGGAGTCTTCCTGTGGAACAAAAGCACAGGCGATTGTGTATTGACCGCCCACACCACCTCTTCAGGCGAAGCAACTGTGGTCAGAATAAGAAAAAAGTTTTATCTCCGAATATCGCAACTAGAGGCCCATTGTCATTTGTCTATGTGCATGTGTGTCGGTGCTAATCTTTGTGTTTGTGAGAATATATTGTGTATGTGGTTTCATAAGCATTGTTTTAAGGATGTGTGGTTATACTTTCTAGTATCTGAGGAATTGTAATCCTTCTCTCCCCTTAGCTCTCTTCTATTTTAAAAGCAGTTGTTTCTTTCATCCACACTGGACGGTACTAACGTACAGTTCCTCCCACGGCATGACTAGAATGGCGCCTGAACAAATAGTTTGATTGTAAGCTGTTTTGTATGAGGTAAAACAATTGATTTCATGTATGACAAAAGCCTGCAGTCAGGGTTTCGATAATGAGTGTATTGGGGTTTAGGTCAGAGTTAGCGGCGTGTAATGGATTCATATCTGTTCAGAGACTATGGTTCATGTTAGATAATAAACCCATGGACGTTTTTCGTGCCGTCAGCGGAGCTGAAGAGTTCTGTGTTCAAATGCAAGCATAGGCTTAAGCTTGCCGCAAAGCACCGGCAAAAGTAATTACCATAAATGTGACAGGGGGAAATAGTAAGGAGATATTTGAATTATTTACTATTAAAAAATTTGTGTTTTTTGAGTCGGTGTCGCAAGGATGAAGTTCCCGATCCTGACTCGCCATCTCCTCATTAGAAACGCCTTTAGAGAGAAGTGCATCTTTAAGGATTATGAATGTAATGAAAGAGTTTTTGTTTTTTATTTATTTCATTAAGTAGTAATTTAAAGCTTTCTATAGATATATTTATCATGTCTATAGCTGGATATATATACGTGAGTCCGCTGAGTTTTTGTTCCATCTAGGTTGACGTTTCAACATTGTTATATGCGCACTGTTTTGTTTATAGATTTTATTTTAGGCAAGTCGTATTGATTTGAGAAGGCTAAATCAGGGGTGGGCAAACTTGACCCTTCTAGGCCAATTTTCTTCAGTGTTTAGCTCCAACCGTAATCAAACACACCGGAACCACTAATCATTGTCTTCAAGACTACTAAAAAGCTACAGGCAGGTGAGTTTTAATCAAGGTTGAAGCAAAACTCTGCAGAAGTGGCCTGGAAGGCCACTTTTGCCCTCACTGGCTAAATTGATCAAACATATGCTCACTGTCTGCTGCTGGCCGCTTGGTCGTTACTTTAAAAAACAAAAACTTATATTTAACGAACAAAAATGCTCCAAACGTTTTTTTTTTAATTAACTTGAAATAACTAAATGATATCACTTGTGTGCTATTCCCTACACACTGAACTATTTTTAGATAGCTGAAACAGTAGTATATCTGTTTTGGGAGAAGGAAAAAGACGCACTCGGTCCCGTTCTTCTGATAAGCTGTCTTGACACGGGGGGGGCCGGGCTCGTGCCTGAGCGTCTCGTGCCAGGGCCGGAACTAGGGCCTAAATTTATTCAATCAATCTATCTATCTATCTATCTGCTATCTATATCTGTCTGTCTATTGAATGATTAAATAATACATATATAATAAGTAAATACGTGTGCTATTTATTATCTATATTCATAGGAATTCACCGATACGGCTCCTGGACTCATACTTCATTAAAATGCCGCCGATACCGAAACTCCGATACCACACAGCATGGTGATAAGTGCCATATCCAGACAAATAACCCAGCACCGACACAAAATGGAGTTATTAGAAAATAAAGATTCTACGAAGTATATATATTCAATGACTTAAAACCTTAACAGATTGAAGCCTGCAAGCTTATTTGTGCCGGCAGATAATGCAGATCAGATCTAGCTTGTCGTGTGAATATCCCTTTCTCACAGACATCACTGGAAAGTTTGTAGTTTGGTCTGATGTTAGGAGATAGAGAGAGCACTTCTGTTGTGATCTTTATTGATGTTCGCCTCACTTAGCACGCACGCATTTGGATTAAAAGTAAATCATAAAAATAAGACAATTTATAGGGGCATTCACTATAAACGTCATTTATTTTCACCCTTAAGCATACACGACTTTCTGGCGAAAGTGAAACTAACAGACTGTGTGAAATGTGCTAGGCTGTACTACTGTACTGTCCCTCTCATCTGCCCCGTAAAATACGTGCTTCATGAGTTTTTCTGCATTATATGAGTGGCTTTGGAATATAAATCGCTGCATGTTTCAGATGTAAAAACGCGACTTCTATTTCTGAAAATATCACAGTTAGGAGATTTATAACGAGTGGTTCCCTGCATTATTACAGCAAAGCGCGTGATTACAGTACTAAGCCGCTGCAATGGAGCAGCTCTAATGCTATTAAATTAAAGATGATGTAGGCTACCATAGAGAGAGAAAATTAACAGTGAAAGTAATAAAAACTTGTAAAATACATTTTAATGGGCATAATTAAGTGTGAAAATAACAGAAAAATATACAGTCAAACCAAAAATTATACAGAGACCAGATACAATTTTTGATATTTTTTTACTAGTGGGTGCAGGACAATATAGTTAATTTATGTAAGTGAGGATAGCAAAATAAACTAAACTGTGATTAAATTATACCCAAAAATTCTTCATACAGTGGACTACCAGTAAAATTGATACAATTTTGGGACCAAAAATTATTCAGACCGAGTTTGGGAAAAAATTGAAGTTCAGGTTTGCATGAACCTGGTTGACAGCATGCCCAGGAGACTACAGGCTGTCATTAAGGCTAAGGGTCACCCGACAAAGTATTGATAGTTGTATGAATATTGACAGCTGTATGAATAATTGTGGTTTATTTAATCCCCGTCATACCTTTCTATCAAAGGTTCGGACCCATTACCACGAATTTGTTCTGACACAGAGTCTTGTCATATTTTATTATCATGTTCTAACTATAGAATCAACTGTGATAATTGAGATATTTTTCCTGAATAAAGTGTTAGTTTGGACTATCTATTTGATAAATGAATTAACCAACTAACATTATATCATACTCCTTTTGGATAAATGAAATAAAATTGATATCGGTACATCGGTATCAACAGGCCCAAAATAATGTATCGGTATCGCGAGACTGGGACAAAGTGTAGCTGTGCATCCCTAATAATCTATTATAATATATATATCTATTTCAACAAGGTCAAGATTTCAAAATAATGCTGTACATTGAACTTTCCAATCAAAGAATTCCTGAGGAAAAAAAACTTATCAGGGTTTTCCACAAAATATTAAGCATCTCCAATACATTCATTTTCAAAATATATTACACCGATAAAACAGTTCTTTAATTGTAATACCATTTTACATTTTACTTTGATTTGATCAAAGGATAGCAACCTTGATAACATGGCATTCTTTAAAAACATTTTTAAAAATCTTAATTATTCCACACTTCGATTCCAACACTACTGTGCCATGGATCTATTTTTGTTGACCTCAGCATTGTGTAACTCAAAATCAAGAAAAATTGTCACACAGCCCTCAGATGCAGTTGAGTTGGTAACAATTAGCCATTAGCTGTTAGCCGCTAGCTGAACTGTGGCTGATAAGGAACTGGTCAGTTCATTAGCATGGTTAATGAGAACCCCCTCATGAAGCTGATAAGGGGAGTAGGCCATTAATTGTCATTCAATTAACAGCAAGTGAGATTGCATAAAGGGTGATAAGGGTACAGAAGTGGTCATCAGCAGTGATGGAAAGCAGAAAAGAGTTGTCCTTGATATGAGACGTCATTAATGAGACGACAGCATTTCTCCTATATGCGCTGCTGATGTTTTGAGGTTTTTTTTTTCCCAACTTAAAAACCTCTGTCTAGTCTGGAATAATATAAATATAATTCCAAATAGATAAAATGAAGTCCCACTTTCACATCCTGTTTTACTCGGAAATACCTCTAGTTACACAAGTAAAATGAGTTGTGAATGCCATTTCATGTTGAGATTAAGTGTGTAAGGTCTCAGAAACCAGAGAATAATGTTAGCTCAATGTGTGTTCCTGGGAGACCACAGACAAAAAAGCCAACTCTGTGATCATGCTGACACAAATGTGTCTCTGAGAATCACACACACACTCTGACGGACACAGGACAGACCGTGGGGATGCCAACAGACGCAGAGTTGTGTGTTTGGTGTGTGTGTGTGTGTGTGTGTGTGTAATTGCATTTGTTTGTGTTATGTGATCAGCGGTCTGCCCCGAACCACCACACAGTAATGTGTCCTTTGCAGGTCGGGTCTCCTAATGGCCTCTCATATTCATATATATTTCCCTCATGAGAAGAGACAGAAGGGGGCCCAAAAACAAGCAACACAACACACATAGAAATCCACACACACTTAACAGCCAGTGGGGGTTCACTGTCTGCCGTAATCATTAGATAAAACTCACATGCTAACACGCAAACACATATACAAACATGGTACCCTAAAACAGCGACTTTTGCAGCGGTGGAGAAACAGTGCAAAAAGTTGGGGGAGACTTTTAAAATGTATCAGACCTGAATGTTAATCATGTGATTTAACATTCTTCCAAAAGTCTGATTTCCGCTCACAAAACTATAGCGTTTTATCATGATATCTTGTTTTAGCTAATCAAAAGAGCTTTTCTGAACCTTTTAGCACTAAACTGTTAGCTTGCTAATCAAAGATCGAACATAGCATATGTTCACACTTTGAGCCTTGGTGCTTCAGGGGGGTAAATATCATGTTAGTGGGGTCGTGTCAACCCACGAAGTTGAAAAATAACCCGCGGCAACTGTGGAAAAAGTAGCGCAATTCTGTAGGTGCGCAGCGCGTTGTCATACGGAAGTAAACACGGAGGAAATAAAGAGATTATGCATTTATTTATCGTGTGGGGGGGGGGGTGGGGGGGTGGGATATGGCTGCATTACCCGAAATTATGCACAGGCAATATGAAAAATAAAGACAAGGATGTGATAATAGACAACAGAGTTTTTTTTACTTTTATGATACGAGCCCTCGTGTTTTGCTTGTAAATAGTGTTGACACTGTAATACTTAGGAATTCTTCTGACACATCACACTTCCACTGATTACCTTTCACAACTGTCTTGATAACTTTGGGTATGTAAAATCTTTGAAGTGTCTCCCGTCAACGCGAAATTATGACGAATGTCGATCTAGAGTGACGTAAAAGTTGCATTGCAAAACATCTGACCTGTATCGGATTTAGTACAACATATGGAAGTGGCACAAATCAGAATTGAAAAGATTAGATTCCATGCGGTTTGTGCTGTTCACACTCTCATGACAAATACAGATCTGAGTCACGTGTGAGTAAAAAATCGTATTTTTGCCACATTTGCCTGCAGTATGAACGTCGCATAGTTTCTCTATGTTTCAAGCCGTGATTGGCTCTTCACTAGTAATGACACACTTGCAAGTGCATTCTTCATGAACTGAGGATCAAATGCAGTCTTATACATCAATGCAGAGGTT
>JADLZN010000120.1:0-97500 GCA_018155175.1 Sinocyclocheilus anophthalmus
TATATTAAAAGCACCTCTAGTATTCAGTAAAAGAGTTAAGACTATTTCTGAGCCGAAATCCGCGTCCGCGTATTTTTCAATACAAGCTCTTTTTGGAATATTTCCACCTTCCATGAAATCTTAAGATACTACCTGACTCAAACAATGAATGATGACTTTACATTTTTAATCTCTACTTACCATAAACCTTCTTTCACTCGCACTCGCTTCCATCTAAAGACGCTGAGAAAATGGCGGCTTCTCAAACTGGTGTCGTCCGATGTTTAACGTGACATGCGCGCTCTCTTTCACATCTGTGTTCCCAACCCAGCGCTGCTGGGTTATAGATCAAGACCAATTTTCAACCCAAATTGGGTTAAAACAACCCAACGTCCTTACCCAGCGGTCTCAACCCAGCATTTGGGTTGAAAAAATAACCCAGCGTTTTTTAGAGTGTATTCCTTTAAGTCATAGGAAAAGGAACTGTCATTGGTGCCAAAAATTACATGTATGATACAAATAGTAATCAATAACATCAGCAATAGCAAATCAGTATTACTGTATCTCTGCCAATAACAACGTCAACCAATAAGAGTAAGAATCAATGTTCAACCTCACAAATTAACCAGAAATCATGATTTATTTCAGTTAACTAAACAATATGAACAAAACAATATGTGGACTGATGCACAGACTGTTTAAAGTAGCAAAATTATGCTGTCATCTAAGATATATAATTTAGATCAAATTGCAGAGCAATCAAGCCACTGCAACAAGTTTAGTCAAAAAATCTTTAAACAAAAATGTGCAAAAACTGCTTGTCACTGGGGTACTACCCTCTAAGTGGCCTATTTATCTCTATACAGTATATTTCAACTTCACTAATATTAAGATAAGATACAAAGTTTTCCTTACTGTCCCAGTGACAGCTGTTGTACCCCTAAAACAGTTTAGGCACATTTTCTGACAGTGATGGTGGATGTGTAAAATGAACTTTTGATTATAAAAGTAAAGTACTTCAGTGAACGCCTAACAGTATTAATAAAATTACGTACGTATGTTTATACAAGTTAGTTCCAGTCCACTATTTTGACTAAGCAAACAGCGTTCCATGATTGCTGTCTTACTGCTTGTATCACTGTGTTTTATTCTGTTTGTTTCATTCTGGAACACAATTTGAGTGAGGAATAGAAAATAGAGACTGTGAAGTAGAGCACTGTGCTATGTACGACTGATATCACTAATGCTATTCAAGTATTCCTGTCTTTTTACTCTTAACAGTTTTAATACAATTAAATGTCAAGTTTTCAATCATTTTTATTCTTTTCTTTTTTTTCCGGATGGAATGAAGTGTAGTTGTATAGTGAATTGTTGTATGTTAATCTGCTTTCCTGATTGCTCAAGACAAATTTCCCCTATAGTGAGACAATAAAGGATAAACTAATCTTCTTGTTATTTTATGTCTGTTGCATCTGTTTCATGATTGTTTTAAACTCATTTTCTGTAAACAGTTTGAATTACCACTGTGTATAAATGTGCTAAATAAATTAAACTCCTTGCCTTGCCTAGCTGTACTTCCTGGGTCATGACCTAGGCAGGAACAACCTCAACTTCCTGGTGAACTCGAGACGAACCGATACGCTTTTTCTTTCGAGTTTTACATGACGTGATGTTCCCCAGCTGTTCAAAAGAATGCCGCACTTTCACTCCTCAAACTTTCTCAAGCTTTACTACTAAATGGCAGCTTAAATTTAAGCAAGATTAATCTGGAAATGGTCCACGCTCTCACTAAATCTGATAGCTAAGTATTTTAAGAAACTTTAGACCTAATTTGAGTATTTCAAGGGTTCCATCAGATTATTTTGCAATAATTTTGTCATTTAGGATTGAGTCTTTCAAGGTTGCTCTGTGCCAGTGCTGCAGAAATTTTACCCTCCACACGACACAAACTCTCTTAAGGGCAGTTCACACTTGTGCAGCTGAAATTCATTCATTTTTAATGAGAGTTGGAGGTTTGAAGTGACATGAGTGACAGGAAGGATGCGACAAAGTTGAGCAGAGTTTAACTTTATGCAAATATGGTGGGAGTTCAGACAATGAAGCTTGCGATCTCCCAGCTGATACATTTAAAATTAAACTCTACTATCGCCGACTTGGCAACATCCAGCGTCTCTTTACGCACAAACACGCCAGCTACTTTCGATAATAGCAGATTATTTTGCTCATGTGTTTACATTCCACAGCGTCTCAGTCCTCTGGAACATCAGAAGAGGAGAAAGATGATGCACTATTACACACACACACACTCAGTGAGGTAAATGCACATGACATTCAGACTTCAAGGATGTTGCTTACAACACTATACAGATGACAGAATTTTGATATTTGGTGAACATCCCTTTAAATGTCTTACACACACTTACAACCTTTTTTTTCGTTTTCTACATGAATGCTATTCTTTTAAACTCTTCTATTTCTATTAAAATATATTTTCTTTTACAAAAAGTTAATGATATTTTTTCACCCCCTAACCTTAACATAAACCTTTCTGCATTTTAAGATTTTTATTAAGACATTATGTGCTTATTAAGCCTGGCTGGTCTGTAGGCCAAAACCTAAGCCACACACACATCTGTGGCCTGAAGCTAGATACATATAAACTGTAAAAGCTCTTTCAGGATCTAAATGGATCTTGGACTTGTGGACCTTGACTTAATCTGTCTAAACTCAAAATATTACACTGCCAGCCAACGGCAATAACGACAGTGTTTCTGTCCTGATTTCCTACTGTAAATTCCCAATGCATTCTAAAGTCTTTTCACTGCTCCAAGACAGAGATCAAAACATCTGACATCTGACAGTCAAACTTTAGAGCAGAAAGAACCAGAGGGAGTGAACATGAGCACATGACAAGTGAAAAAGAGAGATAAATATCAAATAAGGAACGGTAGAATCATCTCCAGAGAGGGGGGGGGGGGGGGGGCTAACTACCTGTGCCCCAATAAACAAAAAGGCGCAAACTGTTCCCTTAGTCAGAGTAAAATTTTCAAGGTTTTGAATTTAATTTAACAAGTGTTCAATTTAGGTTCTTTTTTACTAGTTTTATGAGTGAAATGAAACATAAAAAGCCTACAAGATGAAGAACTAAACAATTATAAAAAAAATGTTTTAATAGTTTTTGTTTCATTAAAGTTGTCAATATAATTTGTTTCAGTTTTAAGTTTGTCAGTATATTTAGATTCTTATATATTTAGAGTTTTATAACTAAAAAATAAAGAAACAATGGAAATTCGATTCTTTCTTACATACAGTAGGACTATGGATAGTTTTCAGTCTATTATTACACATTTTAAAAAAGTAAAATAAACTGAAACATAATCAAAGAGTGAATGCTATGAAAAACTAAACTGGAAATTAAAAGCAAAATAAAAACTAAACTGAAACTATACAAGAAACTTGTTTTTCATTTAGTTTTTGTTTAATCATTTTCATTCTATATAATTAGTCTAAAATGTTATTATAGTTTATAGTTTAATGAAAAATGAATAACATTGGGGTAATTCTGCTTTATTGTTTTGATGCATGAAAATTGTAATGTGTGTTTGTGTGCGTGGGTGTGTGTGTGTGTGTGGTTGTAGTTACCACAAATAACATCAATATTAAACATACAAGGCAACAGCAAAACAATTAATATCACATTACCCATGTGGAGGACAGACAGGGATTTGGATGAGGAAGAATGGAAAAGAAACATGGACGGAGAATGAAAGACAGAACAAAAGAGGAGAGACAGTTGGACAACCCTGTCCACCACTGAGCCGCATGTGCTGAGCGATGATGACCACTTAATCAATAAGGCCCCGTTTCCAAGACAACCCTGATTTCCTGTGTCATGTCCTCAGACACGATGATTGTCTATGATGCCACCCTGAGTGTGTGGGAGTGCGAGTGAGAGTGTGAATGAAAAAAGAGGAGATGAGTACATTTTGAGTAGATGGAAACACACACACACACAGTATGAAGAGTGCTTGTTTAATTGGTGCACTATTGCGCTCTTGTTTCCTGTGTCCTCTTCCAGGATGACACACCCTGTGATGATGGCATGGTGGATAAATGTGTCAGCAGTTAGTCTGCGTTATTTCATACAATGACCTCATTAATCGTGCACGATAACAAACCCAAGATGGCGACAAAAAGATGATAAAACCCCACTCAGGTACACACATGCAGTTAATGCATGTTTGCAGAGGCGCCCTGGTGAATGAGGGAGAGGAAGCACACTGAGAGGAAGGAAGGGAACGGAAAGACACAGGAGAGAGAGATTAGGAGAGATAGACGCTAAAGGAAGAGGGATTTATAAATAGGGTTTATCGCTACACTTTTACCTGTTCTTCTCCTCTCTTACAAATCTCTCCCACACACACACACACAAAGGTTTAACCTTTGAATCATGCGCTCTCTTTCTCCCGGGCTCACACTCACACACACACACAGCTGGTCTCTTAAGCCCCTCATTTTTGGGTCAGGAGGTTGTGCTTACTACTTCATGTAGAGCTATTTCAGCCATAACGTAGATGGATTGAGCTGCACTAATCGCACGGCCGACCCACAGCAGCAGAGTCACGGCCACGGGTTACACAAGGCCCCAGTGAATCTGTTACCATGAGAAGAGACTGAAATATGATCCACACAGAGCATTCACTAAATTCTCTTATTTGTCAGTTGACAATTAGGCGCATAAAAGAGACTTTGGTTCATTATTACACAGCTTGATTCTGATTGGTCAATTGCAGTCAAATGTTTTTGTAAACTGAATAATTGAGAATTTTCCCTGAGCACCGATTTCCTTCATTGCTGTACTAGCTTTATGTCTCTATTATGTGATCTTGCTTTTTACATAATGAAATCATTTCAGCTCATATTAACAAATCTGCTTTTGCATTGGGGTCCTGATTACACCATTGGGTATTTTGTGATAATGACCAACTGTACATTATCAATTACTCTACCAACTTTCATACCTTTAAAAGCAACGCCATTTGCAGCACGCTTAATGTACATAATGTGCCCTATACTAAGTGAAACAGAATGTTTAACAAGAAATAATGGAGTACAGATGGTATGAATGGATTTTATGAATCGTGATTTGACTGGATCATTTGGTCAGGTGGATTGAGATAATATAGAAAAATATATGAGCTTTTTATAGTTTTAATTTGAAATATTTACAGACTGCCAAGAAAGTTAAAGCGAACCTAAAATTTAGATTATTTTCTAGTAAATTAAGACAAAAATAAATTCTATAATAAATTTATATAAAAAAGTTCTCGTGGACTTTCAAATATTTTAAACAGACTGCCAAGAAATTTAAAGCCGAACCCAAAATGTTTAATATTTTCAATTAAATTAAGACAATTAAATTCAGCTGCTGAAAATTCAGCTTTGCCATGACAGGAATAAATGACATTTAAAATATATTAAAATAACATAAAAAATAACATATAAAGAGTTCATTTGCAAAAACAGATAAAAAAATCACGTTTTTCTTCATTGTGCATTCCAATGAATTCAATCATCCTGCAGTTGTTTTTTTTTAGTAGGTTAAAATGACTAAAAATTACAGCTAAACTAACACAATAAAAACACAATAAAACATATAAACATACTAAAAAAACTGACTTTGTGATAACAATAAAAAACATGATTTTTGTTTTTGCAAATAAACTCTTCATATATAACTTCAAATAACATCACTTATTTACAAATGCAATACTATTTCACATTATCAATCATGCACAATCTGACATTATTGACAACATAAAAAATATTGATTTCATGTTGTCTTCAAAAAGAACACCTGAGAAAATACAGAGCGGTTTTACTGACTCCCATTGCTGTTCCCAAATGTTTCTCGTACATTAGCCTAGAGCTTCAGAATCTAGTTTTCTGTGGTTTTTGCAAAGTTGTGAGTGTATGTAGTCAACAAGGAACTATTTAGCTCCAGAATGCTCAAGGAGAAGCCCTGATTGAATCAGCATGATTGGAGCTATTATCATGTTTCCTGAGCAGACCATGTGACAGGAGAGACGTGGCTTTTGATGTGAGCCAGTTTGGAAGCCTATGGCTGATTCGAACAAGCATACAGTTATCAAAGCAGGAAAACGATGCAGATTTCCTCCAGTGTCCTTCAATCCATCTGGTGTTTAAATGTTCAGTCAGTGTATGCGAGTCTATGTGTAATGCAGGGTCTAAAACTGTCCTGTGGGCAGCATTTAATGTAAAGGCTTAGCCTGCGAGCTGTGCACATCTGATCTGGACGTTATCTGGTGAGCCGTACTTGAGTGTAATTGGGGGAGGGGTGGCGTCAGACATACAGAGATCAACCTCAATAAAGAAGATTAACCATGAACTAATCATCCTCTCTCTGGGTGCTTCAGGTGGTCTGTGTATTTGCATGCACATGTGCGTGTGTCTGAGGCAAGCGGCATGCAGCATGCAGCAAAACTCCTGCGCTTTTCCATAATCCTGGTTGCCAAGCGCAAGCCTGCGAGCAAACTAATCCACCGTATTTACGTATTAATAACCAGCCAGGCCACAAGATCATCATTACACATGGTGTTGTTGTAAGTTAATCTCTCAACGGGGATGCTTCCGTGTAACGAACTCCATGGGACAACCTGGTGATGGACGAGATGAGGGAGAGAGGGCCACAACACACAACACACACACACCACACACCACACCACATAGTTAATCAGCAGCAAATCAACTAATGACAACATCAACCTTTTAACCAAAATGGCATAAAAAGCCTTAAATAAGGGGACATAAACAGGCTTAAATTGACTTGCCTACATGCCTATATAGCAAAATCATATTAGTTAAATAAAAGAAATATGATAAATATATAACCAATAAATTGGAATGAAATTGGACAACAAGTATATACAATTAATATAAAATTAAAAAAGAATGAGGTACTAATTACATTAAAACCATATTTAATTGTATGTACATAACAGTAGTATAAATATCTAATTATCTATATTAATTATATATAATATTTTATGTGGGTACCTTAAATATAAACGTAATATATTATATGAATGAAACAATACTATATTACACTTTCATTAATCCATATTTAACTTAAAATACATAACATAATACATAAATCAAGAAAAAGAAATACTAATGTGAACAAGACAAATGAACATTCTTGTTAGTCAAAAAAATATACAAACAAATAGATAAATAAAACATAAACAATGTAGTATTATGAATATACAAATATTATATCATATATACTTATATAATATTACTATTGGCTGTGTGTGGGTGTTTATGTATATTCATTCAATAAAATTTATATTATATGTATGAAGAAATAAATACTTATCTATCTATAATATATTCTACTATCTCCTGTCTGTCTGTCTGTCTGTCTGTCTGGCTATTATCTAATCTATACCACTCTGTTAATCTGAAATCAGCTAAAAGAATTGAAAATAAATAAAAGAATAATAAAGATAAAAAATGAGTTAAAAAAATAAGACATACAATACAGATCGGCCACTTCTGTTAATCAGCAATCAAGCTAAATTATCCGTCAATGGCATCTCTCGAAACAACCCAATACCGCCTCACATCAAGCAGGAGACGAGAGCGAATGGCTGTGAATTCCAAAGGTCCAGCATGGCATACTGGCCATAAACGTCTAGACATTCCCAGCGTCTGTAGGGCTAAAGAGATTCTCCTTGATTTAATAGATTTATTAGGCTTTGATTTGATTAGGACAGAGAGAGGGCTCAGCTCTAAATGACAGCTCAGGCTGAGGGCACATTGGCTGCACAGAGGCTAAATTAAAGGGTAAGTACAGTCTTGCCTCGGCTGCTTACCACAAGCCCAGACCCCTCTACCACTCTTCAGCGGTTCAATTTTCAGCATGTGTTGTGCAATGTGTTTATATTTAATACCCTAACCACTGATTTCTAGTCGTGTCCAAAGCCAAACAAAGTAGTTTCGCTTTAACAACAAAACACACAGCGCCTTCACGAAATGGCGGCAGCGGCAACAACAATACTACAGCGAGAATAAAAGTTACGCATTCTTTCTTTGCATGAACATTTGGGCACATTATGCAAATATTCCCACATAATGACCTAGATATGTGGGGCGTGTTAGAACGAATCATTTTAGGTAGGCGTCGCTGACTCTTAACTTTTATAAAAATAATATCTCTTTGGATTTGAGACTTTAGTCTTTGCACTTTACAGATCTTCTTCTTTGCACCAAGGCTGTAACACGCCAAAGAGAAAGGAAAAATTTTAATTGCATCATTTGACCCCTTTAAGACCTATGAAGAAGAAATGTGCATTAGTGGGTTGGGTGTGCAGGGTAAACAAGGATTTTGATGAGAAAAAAAGATGCATGTCCAGTTCAGAGTAAGGTCAGCATTCAGGTGGCGGTTAGGAATGCATGCGCAAACCAAATCATCCACCCACACACAGATACACAAACACACACACACAAACTCACACACACAAACAAACAAAAAACATGGAGTCTCACACGGCTTATTCTCATGGGTACAATTCCCATTCTCCACCCTTTCTGTTGCCCTCTTCCTTTCATTCCTCTTCTTCTTCTGGCCTCTTTCTTAATGTCCTCTGCCTGTCCAACCATTGCTTAATAGTAGTTCTCTCTTCCCCTTTTCAGATAACACACACATTAAACTCTGGAAGACACTGACTTCCTTGTCAAATGAAAGATATACAGTAAATGAGACTTCTAAATCAACAAAACAGCAATCTGTAGTGACAAAGAGAGCTGAAGTCATTCCTTTTCAGTAATTCAGCAAACAACTATTAGTTATGAAACAAAAGTTGAGCAGAACTCGACTTTATGCAAATACACGGAGATGCAATGCAGAAACTGCCAATGAGAGTGTAGAAAGTGATTCTTAAAGGGATAGTTCACAGTAATAACAATTCTGTCATAATTTCCTCATCCATAATGTTGTTCCAAACCTGAATTTCTTTCTTCTGTGGAACACAAAATAAGTTATTTAGATTTTTATTTGTTCCACGTAAAATCGTTGTTTTGGACCTATGTACTTTAATTTTATAAACATAAACAGTTGTAAAATTCTTCCCAAAACGCAGCACTTTTTTTTCCGCATAAGAAAAAAAGGCCATTGAAGGTTGAGTAAAGACCAAATTTTCATTTTTGGGTGCATCATCTTTTTAATACACTGTCACTGAGGCGGTACTCTAAGGTATAAAAGCTAAAAGCTACTTCTTTGTACCTTATTAACCTTAAATGCTACCTTAAAGGTACATATTAATACAAACCCTGCGTGTTTTGTGCCTTTTTTTCTGAGAGTGTACATTATAATCATAGATCTATATTTCTAAAAATGAGCTGAGGTGGGCATTGATAGGGATATTTAAAGGGATAGTTCACCCAAAAAAAAAATTCTGTCATTAATTACTCACCTTCATGTCTTTTCAAACCTGTAAGACCTTCGTTCATTTTTGGAACATAAATTAAGATATTTTTGATTAAATCCAAGAGCTTTCTGACTCTGCATATACAGCAACGCAACTACTGTTTTCAAGGCCCAGAAAGGTGGTAAGGACATGGTTAAAATAGTCCATATGACATCAGTGGTTCAACCGTAATTTATGAAGCTACAAGAATACTTTTTATGCACAAACAAAGCACGGAATGAAAAGCTTACAGGTTGGAACACGAGGTTAGTAATTAATGACTAGAAATTTTCAATATTTTGGGGAACTTCCCTTTAAGTCTTACCAAAGCTTGATTTCTCATTTACTGATTGTCTTAGCACAATCAGGACGGCAGGACAGTGAGCTGGGCTGGCAGTGCCCACTTAGGCGAGCGGATGCCAGGCAGGAACATGCAGTGGGGCCGTCTGTGCCAGCGAGGGCAGACTCAGGCTTTCAATGGTCATGAATGAGGCTTATTTATCCCAGCGCGTGAATAAGGCCAGTCAGTGAAAACAGCACAAAAGGAGACAGAGGCTCGTTGGCATGCACACAGTGTTGCCTCAAAAGCAGTGTTGCAAGACTTTGGTATTAGTGAGAGGAGTTGGATGAAACAGAGATCCAGTGTGTGACGGGAGCGTTTCAACACTATTTTGTGAGAGAGACAGTCTGATTCTATTAATACCGAAATCATAATTGAACGTATGCATGTTTTAAAAGTCTAAATGCACTGTCACGTCTGCAGCAATCGCACACTTATCCTAAAGTTACATGCACTTCCATGTTTGTTTTGTGTTGTTTTTTTGTTACTTTGTTTTGTTGTGAGGGGGCAGGACCTTGGGGCTGTGCATCCTGGGTAAGTAATCTGTCTTTGTCTCTTCCTGGTTTTGTTTGCATTGGCCTGGACGGGGGTCACTCAAAGTAGGAACAGACTTGTCACCTAGGGTATGTTCGGGTCCTAGGGCTGGACAATACAACATATATTTACAGTATATATAAAACTGTTTTAGTCAATGACCTTTGAACTTGAGAGTGCTGAAACAAGGCTATTTTAATAGTGTCCCAAATTTAAATCTTATTAAAATGCGAAAAAGAGTTGAGTCCATCTGAATCAGTTTGATGATTTGTTTGCATCATCACTCAGAAACGTCCACACAGGTATCATGTGGAAAAAAGTGGAATACTTATAATGTGGAATTATATCTTCTAATCTAACCTTCAATAAAATCAAATTCAAAATCAATCAAATAAACGACAGCAAAGGACTTTGTATCTTTAACAAAGCATTCTATTCAAATAAATGCTGTTCTTTTGTTCTATTCACCATCTTGAACACTAAATCCGCATATTAGAATGATTTCTGAAGGATCACGTGATTGGAGTAATGGCTGCTGAAAAATCAGCTCTGCCCTTAGGAATAAATTACGTTTTAAAAAAGATATCCTAAATTGAAAATAGGTTATTTATTGTAATTAAGATTTCACAAAATGTGCATCGACCGGCATGGCAGATTCCTCATTTCTTGAGAAATACAATCACTAGCACTAGCTTCTCAGTTTAAAACAAAAATTAAGATTCCCATCAGGAATACGATTCCCAGCTGGTACCCATAATGAAGGATGAGTTTACCAGACAGCTTGATGAAATGATTCAGTAGCTAAAAATTATGCCAGTCCAAGCACAGTAACCTTCAGCCTTTGTAAACACCTCTGAGAAAGCAATAACAGGGATAGAAGGACCACAGTAATGATTCAATTATCACTGTACACATGGTCGATTCATGACCAATTCTACCTGATAAGGTGCACTTCGTACATTATTTCCGCCAATTTTTGAGACACTCTTTCAATGTCATGCATGACGACGGGGTTTTTAAAACAGCTTTTAACAGCGACAATTACCACAGTCGCACGGTTTTCGTTTAGGAATTAGAAAAAATCCTAGAGAGAGAACATACCCCTCCAGAATTTGATTTGAATTTCACAAGCACTCTTCAGCTTCTCGTCGAATCCATAACAAACACATCCATTGTTTTTATTTAAAAAATATATATATTTTTGTGACCTCCATGCTTTCAGTTAATACCAAGCTTAAAAGCTTAATTTAAGTGAGCGAGAAAAATGGACACATGATAAAATACAAAATTGGCAGATTATGAAAACAACGGGTTTATTTCAATGGTTGTATGCAGTCTGAAGGTGAGCCCATACTGTCTTTCTGTTTCTCACTGAGCTGGTGAGCTCATAAAGACACATAAAGACAACTGATAAATTGAAACTAAGATATTTCTTCCACATATAGGTGAGTTTTGACGTTTCTGCATATGACTAAACACCAGACCCCTGAAACTATGCTAGACCACGTGATCCACAGGAGATCTTCAGTTTTCTTTTTACCTTTCTCAGTCTCGAAAACCTGAAAAATACTGTATATGCCTGCCTATGATATCCCACAATCATATGCGAGTGGTTTGTCCATCTTGAAAGATGCAATATAATTAATAAATATCTTTTTTTTGTCAACTTTTGATTGAATTTCTACATATTTTATTCATAAAATATGTGCTTAGCTATCTTTATCATTTGACATGACACTATGACTTGGAAGCTTTTTTGAAAGCAGTTTTCCTAGGAGGTGCCTTCATACAAAAACACTGCTGTGTAGCCATTGGCTAACTGGACAACAGGACAGCTGCCTACACTTTTGACCACAGCCAATGTCATGCATTATCTTTTTTTCTCTCTCTCTATGCAGACACACCCTCATGCATCATTCCATTTGCGCAATTTTAAGAGTCTCGTTCCTTTCCTCTGCCACACTGACCTGTTTTTTTCCCCTGTATTTTAAAGCAAAGTAATTCAGAATCCATGTCTGCTGAAGTCTTTCACTCTAAATCATCAAAGGTACCATGTCTCCTCTCTCGCTCTGTCTCTCTCTCTTTTGTCAGGTGTTATTTATGAGACGTGTAGCGGAATTCCTGTGAGTCTGCAGCACCTGCTGTAGTTGGACGGGGAGTCGAGCGGCAGCTGCCTTGCTCCGTAAGAGCAAGGAAAATGTTGTGAAAGCACTGTGATTATGTTATTTAAGTGTTAAGGGAGGCCGGGAACATTAAAGGACATTGAAAAAGTATAGTGGATTTGTTCAGGGAAGCTGGGACTTGCAGAAGAACTGTGAAAGCATTGTGAGAACAAAAAGGTCTAACAACGTTTTCAAAAACATTATGAAAGTGTGCTGAAAATGTTAAGTGGACCCAGGGAGTTTTTAAGTATAAAACATGTAGCTGAGCTCAAGAATATTGGAAAACAATGAAACTAAGAAACATTTTACAATAAGGTTAAATTTATTACAACTAATTAATGCAACAGATATTATGAACTAACAATGAATAACATTGTTTACTACACTTATTCATCTTTTTTTAATCTATTGTTGATTATTAATTCATAAATCAATCAGTGATGTTAATTTATACAACTAGAAGTTAACCAAATGAATAAATGCTGTAAAGATTCTATTCATTAGTTCACGATACCTAATGGATTATCGAATTGAACCATATGTGACCATGGACCACAAAACCAATCATAAGGGTCAGCTTCCATTGTATGTAGGTGTTAGGATAGACCATATTTGACCCCGAGATACACTAGTTGAAAATCGGAACTGATGGTGCCAAAATCGAAATATTGATAAAATCGGCTTTAAAGTTGTCCAAATGAAGTTCTAGCAATGCATATTACTAATCAAAAAATATGTTTTAATATATTTACAGTAGGAAATTTACAAAATATCTTTATGGAACATGATATTTATTTAATATCCCAATTATTTTTGGCATAAAAGAAGCCGACATTTTGACCCGACCCTGTATGTGGCTATTGCTACCAAGAGCCCGTTGCTACTTAGACTGTTTTTGGTCCAGGGTCACATATTATAAAGTGTTGCTGAAACTACTACTAAAAATAAATTTAAATCAATGCTAAAATGAAAACAGAGATAAACATGTGCTTCATGTGAAGTGCAAATACAGAACAAATAAACCGATGAGTAACTTTCCTATTTGTTGCCGATATCTGGACCCAAGTTCAGTCATCACTTCTTGTCAGTGTTGTAACCAGGTAAACACAGCGCACAGGTGAACATGGCAAGGTCAGCGTTTGTTTTGACTGCAAACACCTGAATCGGGACAGGTGGACTTTAATCGGCCAGTTTGGACAGAGAGCATCACTGCCAGCACAGCTAACACACACAGTGAAAAAAAAAAACACATTAGCACCTGAATGTTGTAGCATCTGCTGGATGAATTCAATTCCACTCAAATGGACCAAAAACACATCCTTAAAATCAACACGAAATCCAAATTGACCTTATTTACTGTCTGAATGCACACTTTCAGTCTTACTACACACGATTGTTGTTATTTCAAATACAAAATGCTTGTAATCTTCAATCAAAATGCAATAAACTGCTTTGCCTCAATCCAATCAATTCCTGACGGATAAGAAATACATCATATTATAAATGTAAAATAGATTGCAAACATCATTTCAGTTTAACTTTGCAGAAAGCCAAGAAATGAACCACCAATCAGATCAAGGCATGAAGCAAGATTATTACACAAGTCATTTATTTGCTCTTGATGTCTAACCCCAGTTCAGTATCAGGTAACTATCAGGTAAACTTGGCAAGGCCAAATACTGTGTACTGCAAATACAGGAGGGATACCACTCCTTGCGCTGTGATTGGCTGTAACATGTAGTGGGAGGCTCTGATACCATCAGGTGCCAGGTGCAGACGGACAGAGGAGGGGTGGGGGAGTCTGACAGCACCAGCAGAGGTGAACAATCACTGCTTAAAAGATGTCTGGATCATGAGCAGAGAGAGCGTAGAACCAAATCTGTTTCACATTAGGGTGGTTTTAAAAGGATATGTTGCAATGACATCCCCTCAGCCTCGCACGGGACCCCAGGATAATTATCCTGAGAAATTCCCAGGATGCCATTTAGCACATGGACAGATGACATCAGAGGAAACCTGTGGGGACCTGAGGCAAACATATGGAGCTGGAGAGCAGAAACAAACTGTTTACTAAACACAGCTTAAATATATTTATCATCACATGACAAGCCTTTCTGCCAGCACACACACACTGGCATGTTTAACGCTCGCTAACAGATCGGATAGACCCCTAAGAAAAATTTTAATTGGGGGGACAGCATCTCAAATACGGGAGGCTATAATAACGTCACATTAATAAAATACAGAACACTTATACATTTCTTTCTGTGTATATATATATATATATATGGGTCATTCACAGATTGGTCAAGTCAGAAGTTATAAACTCCTTAAAAAATGGATTTTTCCCAAAAAAAATTGTATGATGCAATTGTCTAATATCCAGATACACATTTCTAGTAATGTGCAGTTAATTCCATATTGGTTTCAGAAGTTTTGGAATATTGTCCGCTCCCAATTTGTCACTGGGGGCGAAACACAGTAATAATAATTTATTTAGAAGGTTTATATTGACCACTTACGATTTTGCTTACACATCCTAGATTGCAAATAGTATGTTGTTGGCTATTTTTACAAAAATTTTTTAAGGATGTAAATCCATAACAATTACATTATATCAATTTTAAGTATTTATTTGTTGTATATTGAATCCCATTTTTATTTGTAAGAGGCAAAATTTGAATTTAACTGATTCAAAGTTAAGGATTAAATTAATGAATATACATGAACCAAAAACTCAATCATACAGCTTGGGTTAATAATTCGTAAAGTTTCACAATTTAACAAGAAAATAAAAATAATGTTTTTTTTTAACCTCCACTTTTAAGGGAATCACAAAGATCTTTAAAACAACATGAAAAATAAAAAAATTATTCACTATAATTTTCATAATTGAATTTATAGCGGTTATTATTCGGGACAGCCGCTCCCCATTGAAGGTACCCAAAAATGATTATATATATTGAAGCTGACTAAGATTTTACATATTATTTTGGGTTTTCACTAGAAGATATAGTAAACATCTAAGCTTTGAATATTAAATGATTTTAAATGTGTTTTTTTTTTGGTTGTGTGACAGCAGTTTGTACCAATTCTGTAGAATGGCCCATATATGGCCAATTTAGCATTTTTTAGCTATTTTTTGCAAAGGCTACACTTTTTCCCCATCGCATCTTTCTAGATGTTTACCAGTCTTGACGGTCGCTCTGGCGGAAAGCCTTTTACAACGTGACTAATACACACACTCATAGTATGACCTAACATCCTACTTATACAATCACTTCTCTAGGAGTTCGATGAACAAGGACACACCCACACACACTCCCCCCCCCTTTCCCCCCCCCCCCCCCCAAAGGGGGGGGGGGGGCCGGAGAGATACTCATTATACAGTACCCCCTCAAATCATAACGATCAACCCTGCCGAGCTCCTCAGCCCCAGAGCAGAGATTCACCTGCCTCCCAGCATCCCTGACATTTCATACATCACTTTGATAGATCACCTTATCAGTGCAGCTGCTCGCCGGTATAAGAACTGTATTCATAAGGCCGCGCGAGCCTACGAGCTGATAAAAGTATACGGCACATTCATCATTATCTTCTTAGCATTGTTTTGATGCGATAAGGGCTGAAAGCATTAAATGAGGATGCATTACTTCTAGCTGTAATTTCGCTTTCTGATGCAACAGGGCTGCAAATGTTGAAAAAGGAACGGGGACGGCTGAAGGTGTGTTGATGCTCTTTAGGAGCTGTTTCTGTGCCGAAGAGACTGCCGTGCCTCGTGGATCAATCAGGAGATATTGCAGGTCGTTGCCTATTATGGATGCAATATGGGGATGATGGGATTGGATTTGAGCGTGAAGCTGGTAAGATTATAGAAATGAAAAATACAGCTTTTAGTTTTTAGCAGGGGTTCTTTATACACAGGGGGTGAAGATAAGAAAAACACTCTGGGCGGTGATAAGACTTCCATTGCTCATCCTTTGCTGCATCCATATTACGCACTGAACAGAACAAAATAGAATTACACCATGTTAAAGCTTCAGCTTTTTGTTTTGTTTTTTATTCCTATAACCTGACAGATATACCTGTCGCTGTGAAAGTCTTAAACTCGTAAACTATCCCCCCCCCCCCCCCCAAAATTGTTTTTCATCACTCTGAACTAAAAAGTAAAAAATAACTTAAATGTTTCCAGGTAAAATTTTAACAGTTTGCTTTAGTACAGTGACAATGCCAACTTCATTTTGGAAAGAACTATTTAATTTTGTTATCATATGTATAACATATAACATTTCATTTTAGTGTCTTTGTTACAGTGTAATTATACAATTAAGAACTGAGTAATATTATTAACTACATGTACTTACTATATTGTTAGGTTTTGGATTAGGGTTTGTCTTAGGGTTACTTGCATGTAATTTGCATAATGTATTGTTATTATAATAGTAAGTACATGTAAAATGTGTAACAATGTCACCTTAAAATAAAGTGTTACCCTTTTTTTTTTTTAAAATAGTAAATGGGTCTTTAGGGACCCTTTTTCATAGACTTGAATGTTTTCCCACAGTTATTAAATATTAAACTAGTACGTTATTGTTTAATCATTTAATTTTTCTTTAAATGTAATGTACATTTAACACTAGGCCTAAGTGTTTTCTTTGGCATTTTTACAGAGAACTGGTTGTATGAGTGTTTCTAATACAACGGCAGAGGGAGTGACGACAAATTTTACATCTTACTCTCTTCTGTAATCAATCGTTCTACATATTTTTTCCTCTTTTGGAAAGTCAGAAACGGTATCATTGATTTGTTACTTTTGCAATTGGGGCAAGTGGGAAAGCAAAAATTATATTTGTTGTAGACGTTTTCACAAGTAAGACAACTTCTGCTTCTTAGAACCTCAGAAATGTGAAAAGAGCCCATTCATGAAAATATATAGCTGCATTTATGTTTTAGTGAGGTGATCCCTCACAAGGGGATCATCATATTTAGGGCTCCTCCTTGGCATCAGAAACTTTGAAAACCGCTGTAATTTTGTAATTGCATGTTGAGTTACAGGAACAATCCTCCTGGAGGAACCTAAGGTTAAGTGGCTCGCTCCAGAGCACAATGGTGTTCGTTCATGGATCGTTCCTCAGGGATTTGAGCTTGCAACCTTTTGGTTACCAGCCAAGATCTTTAACTACTAGATTACACCACAATCTACTGAAAACAGAGTCCAGGAAAAGTCCAGCAGGCCTATATTGTGTAAACAGTTAAACACAAACTTTAGGATTAAGGCCAGGAGAAGCATGAAAGAGAGAGAGAGGGAGAGATGGAGAGAGATGCCAATGACTATCCTAACCCTTAAGAGATGTCCCAAGTCATATTATTAAAAACAATAAACGTATCAGCACAACAGACACACAAAATTACCCCCCACACAAGCCAATTATGAGCACTCATATTCTCAGGTGCACTGAAGAAACCCTAACAGGTGCACACGCTCAACTCGTATACTTACTCCTGAAGAGCATTCCACGTAAGTTTCAGGCTCCGATCGAGTCTTTGTACAGTGTACACAAAACCTAATCTCCCCCAGAGTAAGAGTGGAAAGGATGGGTGAGTCTTATTTCCTGTGTGATGTGCCGCGACTCCCACCATGCCAGCACACACACAACAACACACACACACTTGTGATAGATGATTGTATTAATGAGTCAACACCTTACACACCTGTTCATATGACTCACGCTGACAAGAGATCTGCGGAGAAGTGTTTATCTCCAGAGAATCTATTTCATACACACTCTATTAGATGAGATCAACACAACACAGTGACATACAGCAGAAAAATAAGACTGATAGGAAACATTCACACACACACACACGCACGCACTCACACACACTCATTGTGGAATGTGTGCTACTGTGTCCAGACAGCACAATACTTGTGAATGATCCTAACTGGCTGTTGCTATTCCAGGGCTGAGCTGTAACTGTGCTAGTGTGTGGTTTACGTAAAGGGTTATTTCACCCAAAAAATGAAAATTTTGCTGCCCGTTTTTACTTACTCCCCAAGGCATCCTAGGTGTATATTACTTTCTTTTTTCAGACGAATCCAGTCGGAGTTATATTAAAAATGGTCTTTGATCTTTCAAGCTGTTTAATGCCACTCAGTGGGTGTTGCATTGCTCCAGTCCAAAAGAACTTTAAAAAAAATCGCCCATCCATAAAAAAAGTGTCTCACGGGAACTGCTTCTGTGTACAACTGTTGGCGCAAGCTACATTAAAGTGATTATTACGTTTTGAATATGGATATTTTTCTGACAAAAACGCATCGATTCGCTACAGAAGCCTTTTGTTCACCCCCCGGAGCCGTGTGAGACACTTTTTTTTTTTTATGGATGGGCGCTTTTTATTAAACTTTTTTTTTGGACTGATGCATGCAACACCCGGTGAGTGGCATTAAACCGCTTGAAAGATCAAAGACCATTTTTTATAAAACTCAGACTGGATTCGTCTGAAAAAAGAAAGCCATATACACCTAGGCTTACTATACTGGTGGAAGACAAAATTGTCTGCAGAATGGTCTGATGACAAATTTCCCTTTGAGAAAATCCTTTTGATATGTTAAATACATAGTGGCTTGTTTTCAAATGCACAATCTTGAACAAATTATGTCCTGATCCTGATTTGCATTCATGTTCCGGCAGATAAATTACAATTAAAGCTATGATTACCTTTGTAATTAAATTAAATTAATATATAAAAATATATAATATCAATTAACAATGGTTTAAATAATCTTTTTAAATCAATAAGTATAAATAAAACCTTATATTTATAAACTGTTTTAATATTTTATAAAAAATAAAAAAATAAAAACTGAAATCATTCATTTTAAATGCTACACATAAACAACAGCATCAAAACATCATAATGTCCATAATGAAAAATATATTTGTATTTAGGTTTGCTTAAGTTTACATTCAACAGTGTTATTAAATTATTAGTGTATTTAAAGACTAACTTTAAGTTCATTTTAAATTACTACATAAAAAATAGAGTAAATGAGCATTCACAATTAAATATCCTATGTCATATGATATTTAAATAGAAACAACGTAGTGCATATTGTGTATTCCCTGAATTTTTTATATTCAACAAAAAGCTTCATTTTAGGTGGAGGGTGAGGGAGGGGCATATATAATGTGGTATTTGATATGAACTTATCATATATGATATTTGGGTATCAAAGCGGAACTCAGTCTTTAAGTGTTCCTGAGATGTGTTTTTGACCACTAGAGTGTACGTGTCTCTCCTCACCATCCAGACACCTTTAGGATATTTTAGTCCACGGACCAGCGCTGTTGACACCCATTCACTCTAACACTTTTCCCTCCATCACACCTCTCCATCACAAGCGACAAACGCTCCACCTACACACTGACATGCAGAGAGACAAGGATTCCTCCACATCTCGTCTTCCTCTCGTTGGAGAATGGGTCATATGCAAATGAGTGTCTCTGCATGGGCAGTAGTTTCCCACAGGCAGCGGGAGAAAGAGTGTTCCCTCCTTCTCTGCACTCTTTCAATAGTCCTTTTCTTCTGCCGCTAAGCCCCTCTATGCCCGATAGTGGCCTGCTGCATAGGTAGCAAAACCCCTTTGCTCCCCCTCGCTGAAGCTTTAAAACACAATAGTTCACTTAAGCATGCACACACACACACACAAATACACACACAAACCAACCAATAAAGTACAACCGTGCACGGCTAAAAAGGGAGTTCATGAAACCTGGGCTCTTCTGAGGAGAATGAAAATGAGGGAGAAGATGAAGGAGACAGAAATAAAGAGAAGGTTTTTCTTTAGGAGTAATGCTTCCTCTCCTTCCGTGGGACCAGTGACCGGCCTGATCATTAATCCCCGTTTGTAAAAGCACAGAGATGTTTGGAGGGCTGTTTGCTGAGAGCCAAATTTGGACAGGGCCACAGGAATTAAGCAGCACCTGAAATGAACCGTGTACGGATTTCAGTTCTTTACAGGATGGAGGATGATTCCATTAAGAATACTTCTTAAAGACAAAATGAAACTAAAATTGACACTATTTACTATAGGCCTAAATATAAGTGATTGGAAAATAATTCACCAGTGCACATTATAATAAAGAAAAAACATTTTGGTTATTTTTCAAAAACCTTCTCAACCTTCTCAACCTGCCAATCCAATTAACCATGCAGTCTAACCAAATCTTGATTTATAAATTTAAAGTTTAAAATTAAAAAGTCCCACCCCAAATTATTTCCTTTTGAAAATTCTGTTTCACTCAGGAATACAGCACTGTTCAAGACTTTTTGTTTGTTTGTTTATTATTTTAAAAAAAAATTGTTTTATTCAGTAAGGACACATCGATTTGATCAAAAGAGACAGTAAAGTTTTATAAACATTTATAATTTTACAAAAGGTTTTTATTTTGAATAAATGCTGTTCTTTTAGAACTTTCAATTTATCAGTGAATCCTGAAAAGAAAAGTATAATTAAAATAAAAGCAACCCAACTGCTTCTGCAGCACAAAATCAGCATCCCATAAGTTGCTGAGTAATCATGTAATACTGAAGACTGGTGTAATGATGATGAAAATTCAGCTTTGCCATCACAGGAATAAATTGTATTTTAAAATATATTAAAATAGAAAGTTATTTTCCATTTTGTAATAATACTTCACGTTACTACTGTGTTTTTCTTCAAATAAATGCAGCCTTGGAGAGCATTTCTAAAAAATCTCACCGACGCCAAACGTTTGAAGTGTAGTGTAAGTCCATTACATGTGAAGTTGTGCATGCTTGTCTTATGTTGTGCGTATTGTCATGAGTGGCCTGAGTGGCTATCACTATTGCCTATAATTGAGTCCCATTTCCCTTTCTTTCCTTTTATTCACCTAATCAACAAAACAAAAGGGCCAATTTCCTTCTCTGACCCTTCTAAAGAGAAGTGAACAAATGTGTTCAATGAAAGAGAAAACAGAAACTGGACCTCAATCAAATAGAAATGCACCACCACGCTCTTTATACCAGTTCTCAGTCACATACAGTGTTTTTCACATGCTTAAACACACATTCACACACTGGCCCTTGACAAGAAGGAAGCCATGTTTGTTATGCAAAGCACAGGAAGGGAGAGAAGAGCAGCTATCTTGCCAGTTTACAACAGTCCTTCACTGTCACCTCAGCAGGCCTCCAAAACACTGACCCCCATCTTCAACAAATCCCTCCCCCATGTGATCTCCACACGGGGGGCAAACTGAAAGGGAATGGGGGTAAGACGAAAAAACAAGGGCTGCTTCTGAGCTTTGTTACCTAGAGATCTATTCACAGAGTGTGTATTTGTGTGTGTGTGTGTGTGTGTTGGGGGCTTTAACACAGCCAATTTGTTACGCTGGACGCCTCACAATGGCACGGGGGGGGGGGTTAGTGAAGTCATACTTGAGGCAATGCATGGGCGCCCATGGCAGAGGTCACTAAACATCACCCTGCTACTGTGTCTTAGAGAAAGGGTCAAAAAAGGAGAGAAGAGAACATTTCAGATGGACTTTTGAAGGAAGTCAACGAAAGCATGATATATAAATGAAAGTTTCCTCCTCGGCTGAACCTCGCGCACCAGGGAGAGACCCTAAATGTTAACAGATGGCTTTTAAAATGCCCTAGCAGCATGTCCCGAAGAAAAGCGGTCCTCCTAACTCACATATACCTACAGAAAAACAAACACATTTTAAAAATACTGCACAATTTCCTAACTATAAAGCGTCAACTTAATGTGCATGAGTAAGAGAAAAACAAGCATGTGTGTTTATTGCTTTAAACCCCTAGAAAGTCTGGTACGGGGTGTGGAAATAGCCCAGCGCAGTAATTAAAGTTTTATCAGCCAAATAAATTCCGCTACACCCATTTTATCACAGAGCTGGCAGTAGCCTGACGTTGGCCATAGCTCTCCAAAGGTAATGACAGTAAACAAGCTAAATATTTATCATCATTCATTGGGTGTATTTGTATAAACGCAGTTGGGTAAAACTTTGCGGGTTCTGCTCATTTCAGAGGTGTAAATCCTTTCCCTAAAACGTCTCGGAATAAAAATACAGTCTTGCTAAAGTTCTTTTGAAACATAACCTCCATTTTAGAAAGCCACTACAAAGCACAGCACGCCCAACAGCCGCTGCCATGTTTATTTTCTTAGCCATGCTAATACCGGTCAGCCACATTCCTCTATTCCCAATCTGGGAGGTTTCAAATTGCCCTCCAGAACTCTCAGAGAGAGCCAAAAGAGGAAGGGACAGAAGGAGAGCTGCCCTGTGAACAACACCTGTCGTCTTGCGGACTATTAGCACCTTCACGTTTACAGCTCAAGCCCCTGATCGCCTTCATGTTACGTGCCACGAGAACCCCAAGTGGCTGGGAACGTCGTTAGAACCAGTCCCATGCGAAAAGGTGAAAAAAAGACACACTGGCACAGTTAAAGCATCTTCTTAGCTCTATCAATAGAAGTGTTATGGGAATATGTATGTTCAGAAGTTCAGAAGTGGCATAATCGAGATGCTCTTTGCCGGCCTTTGGAGCTGTTGGTGATATAAGCAAGGTGTGTTTTTAAATAGGATTGATTAAGGCTTTACTGCACAGCAACACTGTTTTCAAAATGTTTAGACACAGTTCACCTTCCTCGCATTCTGCAGATATCTTCACCTGAGACAGCTTTAAATACTCTGAAAAACTGTTGACTATTTAGCATTCCAATCCAGGACTGAGAGTCAAAATCTATGGGTTGTTCCCTGGGCCTCAAGTTTACTCAGTTTAACTAACTACAGGCTTACCCAATGATGAATTTATTTTTTTTTTTTCTGTATCTCTATAGAATTTAGCATATTTTGTTTTCAGGTCAGGTCTATACAGGGTAAAGAGTCAGAGAGAACTAATGAATTCTCTAGCTTGTAAAACATTCTTCACCTGCCCAACAGCTCATCTCGGGGTTAACACCCTGCCTTTAGTCAAAGCAACAGGCAAGTCACAGATTTTTCACCTGATGGTGAAGTGCTGCTGTCACATGCTCAAAGTGTCTGGTAAAAGTTTCAGCGCCAGGGGAAAAAAACTTTACCTTCCCCCTCAGCCCCTGTGTAGAAACCACTGTAACCTTTACAAATGCTCCAAATGAAGATAGGCTATATTACTGCAATATGACTCATAAGTGAGAGTCAAGAACATTTTATTGATAGCCAAAAAAAGAAAGATTAGTAGAATGGTATAGGTATTGCCATATTTACTGCTTCGGCTCGCACTAATCTGTAAATGCAAGTCATGTGACCAATTAAGAGCATCATAAAAAAATAAAAATACAGTTCTCAAGCAAATAATGTTGCCTTAATGAGCTATAATAATCTTTCTAAACACAAATTGTCGACTTGAAATTTTCATATGAATGCTAACTGTGAACTTTTGGAATTTTTGTCACATGAGTTACCATGGGATGACCTTCCAACATGACAGAGAAAAATAAAGGTGTCTGGTAATTATTAATGTTTCTAAACTTGCTTTTGCATTTTAAAGTATATATTTATGTGTAACTGTCTTATTGCTGCAAACTGTCTCCATGTGTGTTTTATCAGGACAGCAATGTTGCCAACAATTAGGCCTTCTATTAAGAGCCACAATCATAGAAGTCCTAAGGGGGAGATTTTAATTATGTGTGATTGTTAAGTCGGCGAAGGTTGTGTGAATTATAATTAGAGCTGAAGACGTTATGAACAAACAGTTTAGTACCGTTCATATCACACAACTTTACAAGATACTTTATAGTGTTTAAGCCTTCTGTGGCTGATTCAAAATAGTTCTAAAGTAAGTGAGTTGAAATGAAAAACATTCCATTCATCATGATTATGGTAATTAAAGTGAAGGTACATCTGGTAAACACAAGGTGAATCCATCTAGAAGACAGTTTGCCTCCAGTGAACATTTACTGTTGGCCTTTACACCAAACGGTGAAGCACTCAGACGGCCACATTCCAATTACACACGGTCTGACCAACACTCCTCACGGCGGCGCGGAGGGGGAGGGGCGTATGTTAATGACGCACCGGAGCGCTCGAGGTCAGTCCGTGACTTCAAATAATGAACGGTCAGGACGCAAAGCACCTGCGAGCGTTCCTAGAAGAGCAAACTTAAATTAAAGTGGGTTTATATGATTAAGATTATTAAAATGATATAAAACAAGCTTTATTTAACACAGAAGGACTGAGTTTAAAATTAAATGACGTAACATGTCATCAAAAGCTATATCTGGAGGTGTTCATATGATAACATAAGTACAAGCAGGTGCTGTTGCACGGCTCAGGTGCGTCTCCGCGTTCAGATACCTGCAGTGCGGTGAGCAGTGCCAAACGCCCTATGACAAAGCACTTATATCAACCCAACACCGCGGAAAAGCGCTGCAAAATCACCCTCAAGCCTCACGGGGTAAACTCGTTGTAGGTTTCGAAACAATTTCAGAAGACGCCTATGCTTTTCCCGCATGGAAAAAAAAGATCATGAGCGATGCTCCAGCACCTGCAAGTACCGAGGATGCTCTTTATACTGTAGCGATGCTTTTAAGAGTAAGCGCTACAGAAAGCCGAATCATAACAGGCACCCATCCCTTCTGCAGTTAAAAACAAACGACAACAGCAGCTGAGAGTGAGAAGGCATGCGAAAAACACTACACATACATCTTTTTTATACCTGCACAAGTTGACATTTGCAGCAACGCACGAGAAATGCCTCCCGTCTGCTTTCAAAATGAGACAATGTATCTCAGAGAGAGAGAGAAAAAGAAAGACTCCTTCCTTGTCAGCAAGTTCAGGTAGCAAAAAACAATAGCGAGATGGTCAAATGGCATTTACGAAACCCCTAAGTGACATTTTCATCCTCCCCTTCGATCAGGTAAGCACATATTTACAGGTCGCTCACACGCGCGCGCTGAGAGATCCGCTGCACGGCGCGCGCGCATGGCGTCAGCCTGAGGAAAAGTGTATTTCTTCACTCATCTCTTCACAAAAAGACACTTAATACACCAGATGAGCCGACGAAATGAAAAACGGTGGACTTTAAATCTAAAAAGAGAGCGCTTGGACGAATACAATTATTTTAAAAGTATTTTCAAGCGTTGGCTATATTCCCTATCTCACGCGCGCAAGCGAGAAGTAAAGCACGCCTCACATTTCTCGCTATCGATCGATTTCCTTCGTAAAATGACTCAGGCGCACATCTATACCTCTGGACACGGCTTGCCGGATAAATCGTTATATTTCAAAGGAACAAATCGCAAGTACGATTTACCACACATAAACCCGAAACCTACACAGCTACAGACGTGCATTACACAGCGGATGCATAAAGTCCCCAAAACAAATAAACTGTCAGTGCCGTAAGTCCAGCTGCATCAGCGCGATTTATCAGGATTCTCTGCGCTGCTCGGGATGTATACGCATTCCTTATATAGGCTGCAGCAGTTGTTCTAGCAGCAGACAGCCCTTCAGATTCCTTTCCTTTTCTCTTCTCTTCAGCGTTACCACCCAACTAGAAATGTGGCAGGCTGGCTGCACAAACAGGTTGCTTTAACTGGCATCGTGCTCCAGAGCTCTCTGAGCCCCGATCCCGCAGGGACGCCTAGACTGGCAGGACTGTTACACAAACACACCCTTATTTTTTGCTTTGTAAACTTCAGTCGGAGTTCAAGAAGAAACTTTCCTGTCAAACATCACCGCGAACTGCATACATGCCCCTGTTTTCTAATGCAGCAGCGTGCTGCTGTTATCAGGCAGTTTCTTGTGAGCTATATGACAGAAGTGCGACTCGTAGATAGTAAAACAAGCCAAAATGTCACATCGGCGATTTAAAGCCACGTATTCATAAATATTACTCTAAAACGTTCACATACATGGGCTACTACTATTAGAGGTTATTCTTAGGATTCTGCTAGCTCGCTAGCTACCTGCTACCACGCAGACAAGCGGAACAGCCCATTGCAGATATATCGAAGTTAGTTATTAACCAAAATAAAACGAAATCCTCTCAAGCCACCGCTCTATTCCCAAACACGTATTTATGAAAGCATTTCCACCACTTCAATCGCTCAAACTGATTCATGCGAAACCAAATCACCCGCATCGGACCAAACAGGTACATTTAGAGCCAGAAAATAAGTTTCAATTCGTTCGAATCTAAAGAGGAAAATCGAACAATGACGAGTAACAGATTCGAATAGAATGGATTCTTTCAAACCCAAAAGCTTTATAAAGTGAACTCAGGGCGACGGGGAATAAAAGGGGAAACAAAAGCGAGTCACTTGAATGGGACTGGCTGCGTATAACGGTCCGCGCTCGCGCTGTGCACCGCTAGGCGGTGAGAGAGTCGCGAGCGCGGCAGGTATAACGGTACACTAGATAGGGGCTATAACACGGCGCTACTTTCCAGCACTTTGTGGGGCTCGAGAAGTTCTGCCAGCGACCCGGAGTCCAGAGTTGAATGAAAACAGCCGTCGCCAAGCAAAGCGAAGGGTTTTTACTCACCGTTTGTCCTCCTCGGGTTCGCCTGCTTTCTGCGCTTACACCTGGGGCCATCCGCCATGATCCTTTCGCTGTGTCTAAATGCTGCTGGAGAGTCACCTCCTCTCGCCCCCACACCTCCCCTCCCTCCCTTCTACTCCACCTCCCCTCCCTGCACCTGGTTTACGACACTCGGCTTTACGACATTACCTTCTGGCTCCTATACCTCTCTCTCTGGCGCTCAGACCCCCGTCTCTGGCCAACTCCCGCCCCTCGCACCACGCGCTCCCTGCGGCGCTCCGAAACGCTCAACCTGTGCATGTACAGGGAGAGGAAAATCTATTTTGATTGACAGTTCAAAAGAAACACGAGTGTCTGGACAAAACAAACATTTCCAAGCCCATTACACAGAAAAGCGCAACGGTAAAAGTTGAACCTGAATCGAGCGTGATGTGTTTTTTTTACAGTTAGGATGGGGGCGGGGAAAGTTTGACGCGTGCACCTGTTTATGGCGCACGCATACACAATCAAGCAATCTTTGCTGCAACGTTTTTCTCATGACGAGGCAGAAAACTGCTTGTCATAAAACTAGTCGCAGCAAGAAGTAGACAGTATCTTTTTATAGAGGGGGCACTGGCTAGCTGTCACTTTTACTCTAATGAACATTTATAAGGGGTAGTTTTATTAAAAATCAATAAATGTACGGCCATAACCTAAGGTAGGCTACTCTCATCTAAAAGAATCAAATAAATAAATACTATTTAAGGTAACACTTTATTTTAAGGTCAAGGACACCTTAAAATAAAGTGTAGCCTAGTTAATATTATTTAATTATTTGACCCCTAACATGAACATGAAATAGGAAAGAGAGAATCTTATTTTAATTACTTAAGTAATAAATAATTAAAAAAATATTTTCAAATTTATAATCATAAAAGTGTTTAACATTACCATTGTTTTCCCATTTTGTGACAATATGTAGCAGTACTGGGTAGCCTTTAAGGGGTAAGTTGTCACTGTTGAGACCTGCCGTTAAAGAGCCTCAACCTGACATATAGGGGGGGGGGGGGGGGGGGGGGGGGGGGGGGGGGGGGGGGTGACCTTGTCTTTCAGCCTGTCCTGTCTCTTATTTGTGTATAGAGGCTATACTTATAGCTAACTTCAGATATAATTTCCAAAAGAAATCCAAAAAGGCTGTATCTGACAAGATCATTTAAATCTTTTATATGGAAGTCAGTTTTCCCCATAAGTTTTGAATTAAATATAACTGTTTTTATTTAGTCCATATTGAATTCAAAGGAACATGGTTGGAACTTCAAAGCAGTGCCATTCATTTTTTAATTATTAATCATCATGTCCAATGACTGATGTTATCAGTGGCTGATGTAGATGAGTTTTTGTTTTATTTGAAAATAAAACTGTCTATCACTAAAGAGTGCACATCTAATCGTAACAGAATGAACACTTTAGTGAAATAAGCATATCTAATGTACTTCACAGTTCTTCAGGTTGGCAAAAGATTTGTCAGTTCACTAAATAACTGTGACATTAGGTCTACCGCTATTTGCCATATGTTTACAGGCACAAACGTCTTTAGATAGCCTATGTGTTATAGTAGGAGGGTCTGTATATTCATATTAATTTAAAGTATGAAGGAAATATGTGTTCGAGTGAAAGTGTGTGCGACTAAGTAGGAAGGAGGAATGCAGTGTGTGTCCCAAGGCACAGAGCCTTGAGGTCATGGGACCCTCACTGCAATGATTCAGTCCTCCACCCAAAGAAAGAGCTCGCTGTTCCCCAGGGATGTTTACTCCTATGACTCTGACTAGGGAGAGAATGCATGAGAGAAAGAGAGAGAGACACAGAGAGAGACACCAACTAAAAAGGAACTGAAGGCCAGAGAAAAGATAGATGCAGAGAAATGTTTAAGATAATGAGTTTAGTCAGGCCTAATTGCGTCCCAAAGATTTTCAGGTGTTTTATCCATTACAGCCAATGAAAAACATGATCTGGTCAAGTGCAAACATACGAATGCAGCAGCCAAAACATGAGCTAGCGCATTTATTTGACTTTGAATACAAGGACACACTGGGCTGAAGCACCAACATGGTACCATCTGAAGGTCTGCCGTTCCCTGTTACAGGTCACAAAAGCGAGTGCAGCAGTGGCGGGTAGCGCTATTCTTGTACCTGATGACTATCAGGTTTCTGTCAGATCTCAGCTGGGTGTGGTGTACTTAGCATGGGTCTGCAGTGTACAGTCCGCACTGATTGAGTGAAAACATTATATAATCTCATAATGATATGTTGCAAATCAAAGCATGTTGCACAAGCCTATATGTAAGAAAAATATTCAACATAATCACTGTAAAATTTAACAGTATTTCCTTCCTCCATTGCATTTTAAGTACTACCTGAAAATGAAAATTATGTAATTTACTCACCTTCATGTCGTTCCAAACCCGTATGGCTTACTTTCTTCCACAAAAGGAGAAATGTTCTGAAATGGATGCAAATGAACCATAAAAGTTTCATAAAAGTAGTCTAAGATAGCTTTCTGATATTCTCTGATAATCTTCATCTCCTGCAAGTGTTTACCTTAGAAATCACTATGACCCGAACATCAAGTGAGTGAGTTGAACAGATCAGTCTGAATCATTCAGAACATATTTGATACAATGAATCAGATCGTGGGGGGGGGGGTTGATTCATTTACGATTCAATGGGGGCTGCTCAAACAGAGGAACACAGAGAAGATGTGTTCTTCCTAGTCTTTCTGAGGCTTCAAGGCTAGAGTCCTTCTCAAAATTAAATGCTAGAATGAGACTGTCTAGTAAGTGCATATGGCTACATCATAAATGTTTCCACCTAACTAAGTCAGGGCACAAAAATACTATTAAAAAGATCATTTAAAGATTACTTTTATATTAAAATAATTATATTAAATTATGTGATTCATTTACAACAAAACAAAACACCTTAACTTCAAAAAATATTATCGTGAATAATACTGAACAAGTTCAGTGTTGATTCATTTTCAGCTCATTCATTTTTAGTGAATTGCAATCTCTGATTGTGGGTGATTGAAGGACATAAAATATACACCTGATGCATCCTTCAAAAAAGGCCAAATGAAGGGCACAAGACTGTACTGTAAAAAATAATCTGTGACATTTACGGTAAAATACCTACAGCTGTGGTTGCCAGAACTTCACCATAAAAAAATATGGTAGCAACATTTTAGATTTTACAGACTTAACTTAAATTCACAATAAAATACCGTATTTCATTAACTGATGTATTGTTAATAAACCAACATAATGAAGGGTTAATATCTGTTTTGAACCATTGTAATGCACCGATAACCACCAAAAACTGGTGGTGATAAGAAAATCGCATGATGAACCAAAGTTCATCATGAACTTCGAGCTGAGGAGGGCAATACTTATATATAGAAGGTGCACAGTGTCATTCACACAAACACTAAACACCATCATGGTGACACACATGATACTGAAATAATGCAATAAACATTAATTTAACAACTTTAGGTGTAACACACAACCCTAATATACTAAACTGATAAGAAAAAACTAAGACATATTTATTTCAACAAAAAAACATCAAATATGAAGTGTCATGCAGGGAATTCTGGGAGTGTCAATTTGGTTTTTCACTGTAAATTATACAATGGCCTTTTCTTTTTCACTTCCAAAAACCGTATTTTTAACAGTATTTTACTGTAAAATTACATTAAATGTAATTACATTTATTCACCGAAAGTAGTACACTTACTGTTAACCAGTTAACAGGTTTTTACTGTAGCATTTTTACAGTCTTTTACTGTTAAAATCACAATCATTTTTTACAGTGTGCCTACTAAGGATCCTTCAAACTGTGACATCCTTCAACGGAGCTTTATGCAGCCTAGATATGCATCCTTAGAAGGATGTGTCCTTCCGTTAGAGAAACACCCAATAAATCATATTAGTTGATTAATTTGTGATTCATTAAATCAATTCAAATGATTCATTTTGATTTAATTAATCAGATCAGAAAATTATTATTTTAAGTAAATTAATAATTAGTAAATTATTCAACATCAGATAAACTGATTCATTTCAGATTCAGTAAATCAGATTGGCTGATCAGTCTGATTCAAAGAAGCAGATCAACTGATTCATTTGAGATTCAGTTAATCAGATCAGTTGATAGAGTCTGATTCAAAGAAGCAGATCAACTGATTTATTTTGATTCAGTTAATCAGATGAATAAATTGACTTAAATGGACAGATTAGTCAACAATTCACTAATTTTCTCATGAACTCTAATAAGTAACCTTTTGTGTTCCTCAGTAAAAACATTTTTTCAAAATTTTAAAGTCCAACAGGTTTGAAACAACACAAGGTTAGGTATAATAATTTTAACATCCTGTGTGTTCTCATCTTGCATTTCAACTGCAGTATGAAAACTGTTTCCATAAAACGAACCCAGATAATGAGGTCTGAAAAGAACTATGACCTTCTTAAACATTCCAAAGCCGTCTATGTTTAATCAAATCTGCAAACGCTCTACAGGTGAGCTATGGTCATGAGAACAGGAAGTGGAAAGGGAAATGAAACAATGGTTAGGAGACAAATGACAGGGCAATTTCATTTTGAATGTTTAGAGAGAAGACAAGCTCTGTGTTGAAAGCAATATCCTCTAAGTACATAGCGGAATCTTTGCAGAGAAAAGCCCAACATTAGTTTAGAAATGCCCCTGGTAGTAGCCTCAAATACCCTCCCTGTCATCTGTCTAACCCTCTCCAACCCATGGCCTCTTTCACTTCATCAAACAGACAACAGACAGAGCTGAGTAAGGTGCCTGTCCCTTCATCATTAAGCCAGTTCGCTCTGCCTATGGCTGCTGACAGTGAATTATTCAACAGGACAAAGTGCTCTGTGGCTGTACAGAGGCTTTACAGAGTAACAGATAATAATAGCATTAACGTCCATAGAATCTCATTAAGAGAGTTAGCATTCGGCTCTCTGCCTTCCCGATTATGATATATCTATAATATAGATATATATATTTATTTCACATGCTGCATGTGCATATAATGGAAAAGAGCGATGTGGAAAAGGGTGGACAGGTTTGGCTGTCCATAATGAAGGGGTTTCAGCTATGTTCCCCTACTGGCCATGACCATTGCAATAACTGGGAGCTGAGGTAGAGTTGCAGAAAGAACATTTTTGGAAGAAGTGAGGTAAGCGGCTTCTGGTGGGATTAAACGAACATCATCCTTCTGAACCTTCACTGGGAATTTCGCTGGTACGTGGTCCTGTCCTGAAAGAAATCTCTGAAATTGTGCTGACCTTGTGAAGACTTGGAATAGCGAAACGGTAAAATATTATTTCATGGTTTAGCTTGTCTTTGACCAGGCACCAGTTATATTCTCCCAGTGTGCCAGGGATCAGAGCAGCTGTCCAGCTGAGTTGGCTTCAGGTGCCACTATGGTCCAGCAGGCGGGCCGGTGGGCAAGCTCAGAGACAGAGTGAAGGTAAAAAACAGACGTTCCCTGGCTAAGGGAAAAAGAAAAAGAAGAAAAGCATTTCAGTGAAGGGCAGGCTTCATCAGAGATCAATGATGAGGCATTTTGAAAACCACACACGTGCTCTCTCTCTCTGCTGGTGCTAACCGACTGGAAAAAGACGGGGCCATTATTCTGTGGAAAGTCCGATCTATTCCCATTTTCCTTGGATGCCGCCATTTCGACATGAAGTCATATTTTCTTGCAACGATGGAAAACAAAGAGTAAAAATAATGCTACTGCAAATATTAAAACTGTATAATAGCACTCAGTCACTATGCTATTAAAATAGCAGTCTGAAAGCCAGTAGCCTCTATTCCTGGTTACTGGTGACGGGACCACCCAGCAGGACAAAATTAAAACCCAACAATATCTACAATCCAAGAGCTGCTGGTTTCAATCCACTGGTCATACTGAGGGTGGCAGTTTAACAGGAGCAGTGTGGTGACTTTATCAACGGAGGTTTTATTTTTCATTAAAGCGACTGACCTCATACTACAAGCAATTTATCTGGTAATTTTTCCACTGTACATCCATTTCTTCACCTGTTACCTATTCCAATCCCATTTACCTTTTCCTTTCACTGGGCTAAAGAGGAAGAGAAGGAATGGGCCATGAAGACAGGAAGAAAGAGTGTGAAAGGAAGAGACAAGATAGAAGGAGAGATAGCAACATGAGTGGGGGGGTAGAAAGCTATCCTCACTGCTCTACATTAAGGGATCAGGCCGCGTCTCTGTAAATGAGTATTGATCCTCCTCCTAGTGGGATCATTTAGGAGATTAATGCTGGCAGTGCTATTTGGGGGGAGGGGTTCCAGTTGGTCCAGGGGGGAGCCGACTCAGAGCTGCCCAGGACAGAGAGCCTGCTGTGGGGCTATGTGGAGAACAAGCCCCTGCCTCCCCTCCTAACCATCTGGACTAACAGCTCAGGGCGCCAGCTGTGTGGGGGAAGGGAGAAGATGGGTGCTGTATGTGTGTGGGGGGGGGGGGGGGGGGGGGGGGGGGGGGGGGGGGGGGGGGGGGGGGGTAATAAAGGAGCGGGAGATTGAAAGAGAGAGAGCAAGAGGACAAGAATGGCAATTCAAAGGACTACTAATTATACAGAAAACAAAAAATAAAAGAAAGAGGCAGCAAAATCAGCTTAAGTTATTTTTGTAAGGCTCATTGACAAAGAACACCTAAGAAACGTTTAATTTAAAGTGTCGAGAGAGAGAGGACAGAAGCGAGAGGAATGAAAGATAAACCAGGTGGCAAGTACAACTGGAGAAAAGAGAAAGATTAAAAAACAAAGATGATTATGGTAGAACTGACAGTATGTTACTAAGACTAAGAAAAAAGAAGAAGAAGAGTGGTGATCATAAGGGATGGGATAAAACTGAAACTCAGCAACCGTGGGAATGCGTTCCTGCAGGAGGCATTAGCCCTCTGTCCATTACAGTTGACATAAACGAAATGTAAATAATCTTAAACTAGAGGACAGAACCACACGGATAGGTACTCAAAAGGCATTTCCAGATACCTAAACATATTTGAGACCCCATTAATGACTTGACGAGCATTGTTTCTGTTGACATTAAACAGGAAGTTTGGGTGGGATGTAATGAAGGGCCGTTTGTAATAAACCAATACATTTTGGTTTTAAGTTTTCACAGAACATATAGCTGTGTGCTTCTGCTAGTCAGTTGCAGGTGGTATTACGGTATGGTCACATTTATAATTGTTTGGCAAATTTTCATGAGCAAAATCCAGTCATTACAATTGGAATCTATGTAATCAGGAATTTGTGAGGGCAAAAACTTTCTCTACGCAGATTTCGCAACAGGTTCAAGTTAGTCATGCAGATTTACTTTGTTAACCAACAAAAAACTGCTTGGTTTGAAAGTGACTTTTGTGTGAGCTGTGCTTCATACATTGCTACCCTATTGATAACAGGCAATGAGCCTTTTAAGTTTAGCTGAAAATGAACTTATGTGACCATATGTTTTGGGTGAGGAACATTTTGTTCTATCTACAGAACATTGTATTATATGCAAAAACTTGGATAAACTTTTGAGAGCAAGATATGTCATCAATATCTTTGATCTGTATACCAGAAGAAGCAGTTTTGTCAACTTTTTGAAGTACACTGATAACCCCAAAGCTCATTGACATGGATTAACTGCCACATTTTTGAGGGGACTAAGAACTTTGGACATAAAGTGCACACATTTATATTGAAATGAAAGCTGTCCTTCCAGATCCAAGTACGGCAGAAACATCTGTGTAAAAATATTTGAGAGTCAGAAGTGATTTCTAAGTCTTACAGTTACGTGGCCAGAAAATTAGTTGATTGTTTGTGACGGGATCCAGAAAAATCCAAAGCCACAAAATCTGTTTACTTGTTTCATAAGCTCTATAGCGCTGTGCTGAAGTTACTGCTGCTCATGGAAAACGCAAACACAAATGCCATGAAGACACAACTATTCAAGAGCCCAGGAAAACTCAAGGGCCCAACAATGGAATGTTTTGAAAGCAAGATTGAGATGTCAATCACAATATGCACCCCCTTGCCAAGAACAAGGTCATTATGATCTCACTTCCTCTTCTCTGGAGTGTCCCTGGACAGGGTTGCAGCTATAACGCCCAGGAGAATTTGGCCACACTCAAAACAAAACATCCAGTGAATCAGCAGATTCTTACAACACAAACTGTAATCAAATTCTGCTTGTAACCTAATGCAGAATGTGTGATCTATAGATACATACAATAGAAATCTTATCAAAAAGTCTTTTATGCATTGAAAATTGTTGCAATTTAAATGCAGAATTCATGATTATAGGTGTGCCATGACCAATCACAAACTAATTTTCTTTCTGAAAGCTTATTATTGTATTTAAAGGCAGTATTTCAAATCTTGCATAAAACTTTTGCAGTTTAACTAAAAATGACAAAGATGTGTAAACACCAATATTGTTTCACGTTCTTTTCAATATTTTGTTCATTGTAAAATATGTGTGACTCAAAATATAAACATCTGAGTGCCCAGGAATCTTTTATGGGAATAATGGATGCGTATAGGAAGAATAGTACCATAGCTGAAGCACACTAATTTGCGTGTGTGTATGAGACAGGATTTTCTCTGGATCATCCAGGTTGTACGGGTGAGCTAAGTCTGTCACGCAGATTACTGGAGATCCATTCCAAATGTTCCGTCAAAAATCCACCTCACAACCACAGCTAAAATTTATTTTGTGTATGTTGGAACACCAGAATCTTTCTTCTGCTCATTTTGCTGGCATGTCTGAGAGGAAGAATCATACATACATACTTCAGACATACTTCAGGCTCTGCATATCTAAGAATCCTTCACATTTAGGTGCAGCACCTGAGAGAAAAGGAGAAATAAAAAGAGAAACCAACAGAAAGAAAGAGAGAAACTATCATCATCTAGGTGCTTTCTGTGAAGGAACTTTTTCCACAGAAGGCATTTGGACATCCTCCTTATTACTTTCCTAAGTTTTGTTTTCCACTGGTGTCTCTCCCCTTCGCATTAGCGGTTAGAGATTTCCATGTTTAGTATGCAGGTATTTAGTCATTCAGAATTCCTGTTATTTTGTGGATAGATTTGGCGAATTAGCACGATGCTTATTTCTTTTCAGTATCACAGTTTTTAAAGGTGCACTTATATGTATTTTTCCTCATTAAAAACGTACACATCAGAAATTAAAAGGAAGACGCCAGTCACAAGCAGGCACTTGCATTTTTAAATTTTTTTTACATGGAGTGGGTCGCCTCATGGTGGCCACCATGTTGATGACCTGTTGATATTAGCAAACATAATCAAAAATATCAATAAATTAATTATGGTTGACTGCAAATAAGGGTTGTGCCAATAGACGATAGAGATATCGCCTATGGCTGATTATTATAAACAGACTAGTAATGCCATGTAATTAATATTAGAGCTTATTTGTTCCATCATATTTGAAGAGTTTGGTTCCAAAACGCTATAATGCCACTTGGATCATGAGCTATATTGTGTTTTCTTTACAAGACGTGGCAAAGATGTGAAATTGAAAACCACTATTTTCTGTTTCAACTTTCACATAGCATCTTTAGGTTATAATAACATAAAAAATTCTAATCCAGATTTTCATTTTTAAAGATTTATTATAAAAACTGATTATTTTTCCCCCAAAATGCAATAAATCCATTGCATCAATATAAAAGTTATTTTTCATACTGCGTAAACTGTTGAAAATAACAAAAAGTAAGTTGATCACTATGACAGCCATCTGAACTTGGTCAAATACTAATCTTATTAATGGCTTACGTTTCTTCCCCACCGCAAAAACCACCACAGGTTCATCAATGCCATCAAAATTAATCATTATTTTTTTTAGCGCTGCACGATAAATCGCATGCGATTGTCATGCGCGTCTCGCAGTAAAGCGGTGTTCGTGTGAGTAGGTACATCTCCATCACCATGCGTTCAGATAGTTCATTTAATACACAGAGCCGTAGATCACTGACAAGCTACGCAATATCGCATTCATAATCGAAGGCGATTCATCTACGATTATGAACGTGATATTGCGTAGCTTGTCAGTTAAGTTTAAGGTCGGAATGGTGCGCTGTGCGTTGATTGAGTGGATGTATCGTATTCTGCAGAGAAGGGAGACTGGCGTTTGAGAACCAAACTCCTCATTTCTTTATCCGCGTTTTTAATGTTACGGGTTATAATCAATCACAAACAATTCCATTGACATTATGATTGCAATGGCCAATCAGAGGCATTCAGATGAGTCATCGCTGAAACACAGGAGTTTTGTTGTTCAGTGTGCGCATTTGCTGAATTATGCTCTCTCGCAAATTCTCTCATAATAAACAAGGTGCCGTTTTACGTGCAATGGTAATAATATTAACATTTGTTTTATGCAACATCCACACCGACAGGTGTCAGTATTAATCTAAAATGACTGCTATATCCATCATCATCATTAGAAACCACAACAATTACCAAGTGCACCTTTGAGGAAGAAGAAAAAGCTCTCACATATACCTTACTTCTTCTTTTACACCGACCAAAAAAAGTACTATATCCACTGTTGGTAGGTGAATTATTATATACTGTATTATTCAGAAGATACAGAGATGTACGGTAAACAGAGCACATGGGCTACTCATTACAAAGTCTTGACCAAAGGTTAATATTAGGGGATGATATGAAACAGAGGTAGGAATGAACAGGTAGAATTACATGAAGAAAAGGTCTTCTGAGAAAAATATTTTTACAGCAGTTAGAAGAAGCAGAGTGCCTCTGTTCAAGCAATACCATTTATTTACACACACATCTGCTCTCAAAAATTGCAAGACATATGGGTCTAGCAGTCATGAAAGCTCCAATAGCTACAGATTCAGCCTCTCAGTCTCAACCCATAATAACTTACAATGTGTACAGAGAGAGAAAAGAAATAAAGGAAAGCATGCCAAATAAATGAAAAGACACTCACTGCTTTTTTCACTACATGCATTTGACTAGCCCATGTCATGGACCTAGTGTCAACTTTGTGGGTGCTAAGGACAAACGTCAGAAGACATAACCGAAAAAGAAAAAACCCTGGTTGATGATACGTAACTGAAAAGCTGTCAGGTGTACTTCTGCTATAGCAGAGGGCAAAGTTGGAGGCTGCAAAATAACTCTTTGAGGAAGTTCTCCACTACCACTTTCAATGTGGCATTTAGAGCTTTTCAGAAGAAGCCAAAATGCAAGTTTCCTTGAAATCAACCCGAGTGAAAAAGAATCCCGTAAGCTTTCGGTTTTATGCTCGACGGCTGATGAACAGCCAGGTCATCACACTTGCTGGCCCCAGTGGAACAATTCACTGACTCACCTTTTCTATGCCTTTCTAATGACCATGACAGATTTCACAGACAAAAACATTCAAATGGCTCCTGTTACAGAACAGACATCCATAAACCATTACAAATATGCCTGAGACAAGTGAGGGAGGAGGGAAAGAGAGAGACTGTAAAGAAACTAGTTTAAGAGAACCTTTTATTTTTATCTGACTTCTTACTTATGCTTTTTCTTTTTGTAAACACAAGTTATTTGCCATCTGGATGCCCTTCGGCTTGAATGGACAAGTGCTTCATTTTGCTATCTATTAAGGAGATGTAGAATGAGGGTGGGTGAGTGCATTATATTGTTTACAACAGGAGGAGTGTCATTGATTCTCTCTATGTTTATAGTCCAGCCTAAGCCTTGAACTATGGAACTCACATTCTCTCAGTCTGATGTTAAGAAAGATGAAGGAAACTGCTGAAATTACATTAAGGTTCAAGTACTTCAAGGTTGTATGAAGTTTAGTCAGTAACAATACAGTACACTTCAAAATGCACAAGGCAAAATTTCCCATTGCTCATGAAAAATATTTTGGGCCATGTGTCTGTTTGTTGAAGGCACACAATAAAAGCACTGGGTTAACACTAATTTGAAGATGCTGGAGAGGTCTTTCTCTGAATGTTTTTTGCAAGGCCACATGTTGTTCACGTAAGTGAACTAACCTCCTACTGTGTTTAAAAAGGGGAAAGCCTGTGACCGTGAGCCACTCCTATATAAATACAATTGTCTAAATGGTTCTTGACAAATGAAATTTTTACGTTCAAGGTTGCTTTGGAGTCTAAATACCAATTTATAATTTATTCAAATATATTACTTTTGTAATCTAAAGCACACAAGTGTTTATGTTTCACCCTGAGTCAGAGTCTCTGTGGGAAGTGCTTTGATATTTAGCAGTGCTTTGGGGTAACCCAAGTTTAAGTCTCCAACTCAAGGTTTTTCCCAAACCCTGTTCCCCTTTTACCTCTCCTAATGCTTCCTTTCTACGCTTGCACTGTCCCAATAAAGCCAAAAGGCCAAATATATGTCTTTACATTTTGAAACACAAGTGGAAAGTTCCATCTAAACATTATGCATATGCTATCAGAAAAAAAAGCAAAATGTATAATTGTAAAACAATTGTATAACAACTTGTCACTGGGGCAGGACCCTCAAAGGGACACCTTTACCCAAAAAGGGTGCATATTAGTACATTAGAGTAGTAATATGTACTCTTAAGGTAATGACAAGCAGTTGTACCCCTAAAGGTACAATTTTGCAAAAAAAAATTCTGAGAGTGTACATGCACATTCTCACATACTGCCAGCAACATTAATGCATGACTATGACTAAAAGATGGCTGAATAAACCAAAATATTCTGACCATTTCAGTTTATCAGCACATCGAGAACTGGAATCAGAATGTTTAGCTTTAAGAAGAAACATAATGGCATAAAATAATGTAATGCATGTAAAAAATGTGACACTGACCATGTAAACTTATATGAGTGATGCTAAAGCAAAAGGAAGATAAATCAAATACTAAGAAAATCTTAACTCGTGTTAATTTAGCAATTTAAGATTTTCATTAAAATTGTTATAATACAAGTTTGAAATTTAATTAAATAAAGTTTTAATAAATTTAAAGTTTTAATATACTAAAACTATAAAAGAAAAAGAAAAAATAAATAATTCTAAATTATCTAGCCATCTTCGATTTTGGACCCCACTGGTGTATAGAAAAATGAAGCTTGGACATTCTGCTAAGCAACCATTTTATGTCACAGTAAGTAGAAACAGCAACAGTATTTTCATTTTTAGTGACATGTCACTTAGTCTACACAGTGCAGTGTCTGCATACACAGAACAAACTGAGCTATACAGACAGTTTACCACACACCAGAGTGAGAGCTGATGAGTGAGACTGATAAATCCGCCACTCCTCGTTTGTTTACCTGTAGTCTTTTATTGTGCATGCCTTCACTTTCACTATCTCAGCAGTTCCAACCTAATCTTATCTAGTTTCTAGTTTAATTATAGCCTAATGTAACATTAGTTAAATATGCAGGCTAGATATACAACGCTGTCTATAACCGCTGAAAACCTATAGCACTAGTCTTATTGCACTGGTATTGTCTGGGTGCAGTATCTCTTTACATGCATAATCCCTGTTCAATTGACGACGTCGTCTGACTCAGATTTCCCGCAGTTCCTTGAATCTGATAAAAAACGCCGACTGTACACTCGTCATAAAGTAGGCGGTGCTCTGATTGGAGAGTGACAATTTTATCGTCTCTGATTGGCTGTATTCACAGAAGTAAACCGGTGTTGACTGAGCCGTACCATTTTTCTTAAAAGGGGTGGATATGGAACTTTGTTCTTTGATAATAAGTAAATATAGATGGTGTTTTGCTTAAATATTACGCTTTACAGCAAAAATTATTTTATTTTGTATTAAAATGTATGATTTCGGATTCTCTATATTGCGTTTAAGATAAATACCCCTCACTTCCACTTTGTAACAGCCACCGTTTGGGACTTAAGGTCTCGCCCAAAAATGGCTGTCGAGAAACAGTTATGAAGATGTGTCGATCTACTCACTTAATTTATGTGGCGCATGATCCAAATTAACCAAGAGTCCTCTGATCGAGCCGGGGGACATTTCTGGAAGGTGAGGCACAAGATGTTCCGTTATTTCCATTATTTCGTGCAGAAAAGAGGAACCCAATGGGCTCTCCATGCTGTCGTGTTACGACTTTATTTTCAGCCAATAGGAATACCAGAGCGATCAAAGGCCAGGGCCTTCAAGGATATGTTTATGCAGAATAAAACAACACTGAGCATCAAACTTCATTAAAACAGAGCATTAGCACAACACCTGCAACGACACGTTCTTAAAAACCATTGCAAAGTTCATATTCGCAATGTGGGGATTCATATCTCTGTGCATAGTAAACACAGTTCTCATGCAATAACGGTTTAAAAGTGACATATTGTATTAACAGAATAGTAATAGAACCGATACATTCATATAGACATTCAGTGTATTTGCACAACTGCACATCTTGTGATTGCAGAGACAGAGTTGATCTCTTTAACTGCACTGCGAGATGTTTTCTTCCTTTAATTAATTATCTCATGACATAAAATTGTGAAAATGATTCTACTATCTTTGTTTTATGTGTGTACGTGGGACAAAAAATTCCCTGAATGTCAGTTTCTGAGACGATAGTTCACATTCTTGGTTGTCAACAGGTGCTATCGGTGTTGACATTTACCTGTATTTTCATAGTAACATTTCCCCTTTAAGTTAATAATAATGGCACGGAAGGAGTATGAATAGTAATAGTAAGGATTGGGATATGTTAGATACAATGGCTTATTTTCCTATAAACTTGCTTGTGGAAATATAATGGTAATATTTGTGTAATGATGATGTAACTTACTGCATGGTATTGTGATTGTTTGTATATGTTACACCCACCTTTTGCGTAGTTTTGAAGGTAGAAGGTCATAATGTTTGCTTTGCTTTGGGTGTGTATATTACTTACCTAATGCATTATTAGACTTTGGAAAACTCCTTTTATCATAATGTAATATTGTGTGTAAGTGTCTGATCTTAGCTGTCAGTTTGTAATAACTAGCCACAAGCTATACAAGCCCTCTTTACTCATATAATGGTGATTTACATTGCTTGCACTAAAATTAATTTGAAAGTCAGGTTTTAGTATCAGTATCTGTCACTGTATGTAACTTGCATTGACCCAGACAGATGCTTTTTCAAACAATATGTGAGCAGTTTGCTTCCGTGCATTATGTTGCTAATGCTGCTAAAGTTTAGTGTGGTTCAAATTAAAAAAATAGGTTCAGAGCTGAAACACAACTCATGCCTACACTTCTGATATGCAGTGCCATTGCTTGGGAATATTGTAACCTATATTGTTGCTGAAGTATGTGATGCTTTCTCATACAGTGTGAAATAGGCCTAGGTCATCTAACAACAAATCAGAGTTGGACTATAAATTGACCAATCTGTGGTTGTTTGTTTATATATACATGCATGACCAGTGACATTTCAAACTAGTAAAATCAACCTTGTTGGATTCCAAATGTTAGAGTAATATTTTCTCAGTTAAGCTACCAATCATTCTGGACATTCATTCTGGACATTAGATTGGAAATTTGCCCCAGGAATTCCAGTGGAACATCCTTGTATTTATAATGGCGTAGGAGTAGCAGTGTCAGGAAAATTCGCAAACAATTTGTTAAATTCATAAACGCATGCACATACCTTTTTGGCACTTTTTGGTTATGAGAATTGGCACTCATGATGAACTGAACTGACAAAAGCTGTACAATATGGTTCTGTCAGACTGGAGATGTTTTAAAAAGCACAGCGGAACTCAGGTTTATGACGTGTAGCACGCATTTTTTAAGTGATGATGATGTTGCTTAGCTTAGCTATAACCTTACATTAGTGTAAAACAATTGACATACATGTTTTAATTGAGGCTTATCTATTTATATTAGCTGAGTAACTAAGTTAGAGACAAGAATAGTAAAATGTAACAAAGGATGAATTTGTTACTACAGTATAAAGGCATGTTTTTGAAAGACAGATAATGCATTTCACGGCAGGTCAATTTCAGTCTGTTCATCACAAAAAGTTACTGTATGGCTTTAGAAGATTTGTAATGTAGTGTTTTAGCTGTATGGACTACTTTTATGGTGTTTTACATCCTTTTTAAAGCTTGAAAGCCCCAGTCCTTATTCGTTTTCATTATATTGAAAAGTCTGGCCAGGATATTCTTAAAGGGGTCATCGGATGCCCATTTTCCACAAGTTGATATGATTCTTTAGGGTCTTAATGAAAAGTCTATAACATACTTTGGTTAAAATTTCTTAACGGTAGTGTAAAAAACATCATTTTTACCCTGTCAAAATCAGCTCTGTTTTCAGCAGGTGGTTCTAGTCCATGTTGCTTTAAATGCTAATGAGCTCTGCTGACCCCACCCCTCTCTTCCGTGGGGTGACGAGCCGTTCTCGTGATGCTGTTTACTTTAATCACGGAACTTGCTAACTAGCACGTTATTAGGAAAGGCGATTTGCAAAGATTCATAAAACACCCTTATACTCACTTCTACTGTAGATGAAGCTGGATCACGAATGATTTGCGCAAACATAGATGCATTTAGGCGCATTCACTTCAAAACGAAAGTAACGTTAATCCTCTGCGTCTTCAGCGGCTCAGATGTCTGGAGTAAATGACGACTGCTATATTCATTATTACATCCAACAACAGAACACCTCAATTACTTAATCGGAGACATTCTTGTCTTCCCCTGCACCGGAGTCGACACAATGGCGGGCTGATGACAGTTCACTCAGGGCGGGTCTAAGGTAAGACACCAGTCCAGTCTGTGCTGAAACGCTACTGTCAATCAACTATCGTGGGAGGGCCTGTACAGAACTACATCATTCTGACAGGAATCTCAGAACAGCCTGATTTGAGAAGGGGGATTTAAAAAAAAAAAAAACACTGGGTGGATTTTTATAATTATAGGGTGGATGTGTACACACACTTCCAACACACATTTATGTAACAACAACAAAAGTGAATTTTGCATCCGATGACCCCTTTAAAACATTTTTGTGTTCCACGATAGAAAGAAAATCACAAAGATTTGAACATAAGTTTCATTTTTCGATGAACTGTTCCTCTTAGAGCTTTTGAGTCATACTTTAATAGCTGCAGCGTTAAAGATATGATCAGAAATGCTTATTAACAGTGTGGCACAATATGCTACTGGAAAATATTGGCATAGTGCTTTCAAACGTTTAGAAAGGGTTAACCTTAATACAGGAGTTGAGAAAAGCCTTTTCTGCTCAAATAACGTTTTTTCCTCATCAAAATATTTGACTTTAAACTTAAAACTTCTTGAGAGAAATTTAGGGAATCTTCTGATGGTTATGGTGTAGCTGTTGGCAGCTGAAATTCATTTCTGCGGTGTCACTGAACACATTCTTTTTTATTGATTTTGCAAAAGGTTATTAAATACACCGCAGCACAGACGTGTTGCACGACAGGGAAGCGCGCACACACGCACTCCTTTTGGAGGATGCTGAGGTTTATTTTGGCAGTTGTCATGACGTTGTGTGGTTTCACATGTGGTGAGAGAGAGGGGGAGGGAGACCCTTTTCATAGCAGAGATGCTTATTTAACATTTCCGGTCAATCAGAACCATGTCAATATCACTGCATGCGCGCACACACACATGAAACGTTTATCCCATGCACACAAACCTAGCCAGAAAAAGATAGCTATCTTAAACTCTCCTTCAACTTCTTGGTCGGTGACTTTATAGTGATTATTCGCAGGAGAGCGTTCACCTATCTGTACGGTTCTCATGTGTGGTCAGAAATAAGGCTTTCCACAATTAGGGATCAAAACTGCAGAGGAAACTGCACTGTAATTACTGGGATTGTTCTGAGCAGAATCAGATGCAGAACAAATGTCTTTGTTGTAACAGCACAGAGCTTCACGGCAAGGTGCGACGTGTGGCCAAAGTAAATATATGAACATGGAGCCGTGCATATTTTATGAGTAATTCATTTCTTTGTTCAAGGGGACCAGGTTTGCTGCGATCACAAGATTCAGAATTTCCACCATTATCTGACATATGCAGAATTCAAAGAGGTCATACAGCAATGTGTGGCGAAACCTAATGCTTTCCTGTTTGATTTACACGCTAGGGAGTGCATTCAAATATTCTCTCACAATATACTTTTTCCCTTTTTTGTTGTAGTTTTAGACACAAACCTGACCGGTTTTCAACACCTGAACAAGCTAAATACACTCAGTTTACTGCTTTTATAGATAGCTAAAGGAACATTACTCTGTTTGTTCAAAAGATTGGGGTCAGAAAGATTTTAATACTTTTTAATAATTTATTACTGTAGGAAATTAATACTTTTAGTCAGCAAGGATGCATTACATTGATCAAAAGTGACAAATACTTGTACATTTATTTCAAAAGATTTCAAGTATATGTTGTTTTTGAACTTTTCTATTAATCAAATCTTAAAAAATGTATTATGGTTTCCACAAACATACTAATAACTGCTTTTTAACATTGAAAGTAAGAAATGTTTCTTAAGCACCAAATCAGCATATTAGACTGATTTTATGAAGGATCATGTGACACTAAAATAGCAGTTATTTACAATTGTAATAATAATTCACAAATCTATTGATTTACTGTATTTTTTATGAGCTAAATGCAATTTTGGTGAGCAGCATAAGAAATTTATTTATAAACCCGCCCCCTAACTTTTGAACATAGTCTTAAGAGTTTTTGAGGCAAACTACTGAACAAATTTGATTTATTGTTTTTTAAACTTCTATCATAATTACGTAACAGGTAACACAAAGACATACAGGTTTGGGACAACATGAGGATGAGTAATTCATGTCAGAAATTTCATTTTTGGCTGAATTAAGCACTTTTGCACCTGTGAAGACAATTTATGCTGTTTAGAATTTAGAGCCAGTGTTGTGCTATGGTCCAAGGGAGTCATGTGACATTTGCATCTTTATGACATCACATCATTATAGTTAAATATTTCTTTTCTGCTGCAGAAAGTCATTTATCCGTAAGAAAAGATTCACGGTATTCAAGCAAACCCTTTTGAATCAATCATGTAATTACTCAAACTATAGTGGCTCATTTACATTGAATAGTTTTCTCTCTCATCATCTTCATTCTTATTATCAGTAAAGGGAAGCACCTCACTAATCATGGCCAGTATTTGAGATAGTACATTGATTAAACTGAAGTGACAAGACTGCGCTTATACCAGAATGTCTGTGCAGCAGAAACTCACCTTAGTATTAAAAAAAGCCAACACCTTGTACAAGAAAAGTGCATAAAAGTGTGAATTATGAATGTGGTGGCATTGGACTGAGGGCAGAGGGGCTGTGGTAATGGACTAGTGAATGTTTCATTTGCTGCTGTATTGCATCTCACCACGGCATATAGGAAACTTTAAGAAATTCTTTTGTTGTCAGGGTGCTAATGAAGTCATACATTTTTAAGGAGGTTTGGGGGCAGATCTCAGTCCAGTTTTGATGTCAGAATTTAGTTTGTTTGACGTGAACCACATCTGAGGCCGCTTGAGCCTTGAGTTTGCATGAATGCTACGCCTCCCTATATGTGTCTCCACATCTGGCCATTGTAATTTTCCCCCAATTCTTCTTTGTAAAACTATTCTGGATTTGTCTGGTTGCATGAAGATCATGAGTGGACAGGCTTTTTCAAGCACACTCATAAATTCTCAGTTGGCTTGAGATCTGGACTGTGGATTTGGCCACTCCAGGATATTAACATAGTTGTTTTTAAGCCATCCCTGTGTAGCACTGGCTTTATGCTTTGGGTCATTGTCTTGCTGGATAACAAATCTTCTTCCAAGTCGCAGGTGTTTTGCAGACTCCTTCAGGTTTTTTTCTCCAGGATTTCCCTGTGTTTTGCTACATTTATTTCACCCATCCACCTCACGAGCCCTCTGGGGGCCTGATGTAGAGACGCATCCCCACAGCATGATGCTGCCATCACCATGCTTCACAGTGGGCATGTGGTCTTTCCAATTCACTTTCATTTCCATACTCCTGGTCAGAAATATATATTGTAGTTTATTGCATTTCTCATAGCTGCTGTCTTCAAGGAAGAAATACCTGCCTTGAAGCATATCTTGCAATGCATTTGTGGCAGGCGAATGTCATTGTGTGTGTGATATTATTATGGCAAATCCACAAAGGGACAAATACTTAAGTGAATGCCTATATTACAGTGAAATTTGTATCTTCTCATTCTAATTACCTACTGCTGTAGTAAACATCTGGTGCTAGTACTCATGGTGGTGCTAAAATGTAATGTACTGTGGTTCAGACCCACAGGGGAAGGAAGTAGAGTCAAACTCAGACTTAGACCAGTGAGACGAAACAAATTAGGAAGTGTCATTTTGATTTTATGGCTCAACAATAAATGTTGACATTGACATTGGCACCATGTGTATTGTTATTTTTATGTTTTTAGATGTATGAGATAAAAATATCTATATGTTAATACTGTAAAAACCTTTGGGGGCAGTATATTTTTTTTTTTTTTTTTTTTTTTTTGAAAACAGTCTCTTCTCTGTCATCAAGGATATTTAATAAAAAATGTAGTAAAACAGTAATATTATGAAATATTGTTTAAAAGAACTGTTTCTTGTTTTAATATATTTTATATGTATAAATGTAATTTATTCCTGTGATAGCAAAGCTGAATTTTCAAGCAGTCAGACTCTAGTTTAGGGGTTGACCAATTAGCGGCACAGATATTACGCATTTTTATGATTATCGGTATCGGTCATTTTCAAAACCGATTCGCCGATAAAATAATTTTGAAACGCGCTATTTGGCTCTGATGCAGCCTGTCTGAACTCACCACTCTGTGGCCTAGAGCAATCTCCTCCCACTGCCCATCTGATTTGTTGGGAGTCATGAGTCCAACCAATCAATGCGGAATTCACTCTCACCCCAAAAGCTCTTGCTAACTGGAGCTGCTTCAGTGATCATGCATCAGTTGTCTCTCAAAGGTAAGGCATCAGCAGACATAGCTTAAGTTGCAATAAATCACAATCCACTAATGTTACACTGAAGTGGCAAACCCTCAATATTATCTATGATTTCCGCGATGCGGAAAACGCGGACAGAATCGCGGAATCCATTCATATAAATGGAATTTACTGTATGAATGTCATGGAATTTGTCAAAGTTTGGATGATTTAATCAAAAGTAGGTCAGTACACTTAAATAGAGTTGCAAATATTCTGTAAGAGTCTGTAAATATTAAGCCGCAAAAATACTATTTAAATACGAATCCTGCATGTTCTGTGTGTCTCTGTGTATGTAAATGGCACAGACGCACGGTTTTGTTTTCTACACATACAAAGTGTGCAACACTAGCGGTGATTTCAGCTTCTGTCGTCTCACTACTTGAGGACATAAATACATGAACAAAATCTCCAGAACTGCTCTGACTCCCTTGCAACTGAGCAGTCACTTCAGGTTTCATTTGAGTAACTATCATCATGATATATCGGCTACAGAAACTTAGTCCTCATGGCAACCCATCAAGTATAAATTAGCGCTTGCTTAAGAAAATTGACAGAAATCTATTACTGGGTTGCAGTATGATATGCATAATACTACTACAACAATTATTACAACTTTTGTTTAAAATAATAATCACACAATATGCTGTTTCTTCCATGTTTTAATTTTAATAGCAAACCCCCTTTGTTTGCTAAAAATAAAGTTTGTTTTCATTTGATTAAAAGATAAATTAAATAGATTTATGGCTTCATTTGCACTGTACTGTAAATTAAAACTAACTGAAATTTCCAGTGTTTCAATGGCTATTACCTAAGTGTGACCTGTAAAAGGCGATTAGTTATAGTAGTTTCATGAAATTGGTTGCATCTTCTACACAACTTCAGCAATATAGCTATTTAGACAATTAATTTTTGCACTATTATGATGAATTGAATAGCACCTCACTAATGTAGGTTATGCTTAAGCCATCAGAAATAATTAATGAGGTTATGCGAGGTTATGCATTACACATAAATTTCAACATGTAAATTATTGAAGCCAAAATACTTACTTTCCCCAAGCTGTTTAGCTGTAGTTACGGTATCCTAGGCTTAATCATGAGTTCTATTCATTGTGGCCCCACTTTTAATCTCTCTCTATTATATTTACCATTATTGTAGATGGATGCACAGTGGTAAGACGAGTTAAAAAAGTTGGCCGTGTGGGACCTCCTTCCACACAGTACCATACACTCAACACCATACACCAGGGGAAAGGTGCCCTTTGTCAGAGTCGTGTTATTTCATTTGACCTTAATCGTCATTTACATCCGACATATATAGCGGTCTCATAAATAGTGGTACGGTCTTGATCGCGGTAATAATTCGGTATCTGGCATCGGCTGCTGAAAGATTTAAATAGTCATGGTCGACCCAGTTTTCAGTAACAGTTTTTTAATCATTCTAATATTGTCATTTGGTACTCAAGAATTGTTTCTTATTATTGAGATCTGATATTTTATGGAAAAAAAAAAAAAAAATTTTTTGAGCATTTTTTGATGAATAGAAAGTTTTAAAAGAACAACATTTATTTGAAATGTACATTTTTGTAACATTTTTTGTAACACATTTTGCAGTAATTATTAGAAATTGTACAGGTCAGGTGTAATGTACAGTTAAAAATTCATAAACACATTTTTGCTGTATGGTGAAAACTGACATTTAGGAATTAATGTTAAAGAAAAAGCAGCATCTTCACAAAAGTGCACTTTTCAGTCAGTCACAAGCCATATGTCTGTCTTTCTCTCCTTCGCTCGCTCTCTCTCTCTTTCAAAAGTGATTAGTTGCATATGGAACTTGATCAGATAAATCAATCCCTTTTGTTGATTACACACATCTGGGCCCACCTTCCCTGCTAGGGTGTAAGTATCTTGCACAATAATGATGTTTGCCAGAGATGATTGTACTTGAACATGCAGGTAAACAGCCAGAACTGTGTTGGGCGAAAAGTCCGAATGTCTTTATACAGCTCATTTGAGGATCCTTGTTGCTCAACTCTTATAGGAAATTGGCTGCCTTGCTCCAATACTAAATAAAAGACACAACTATTTGTTTTATATAACAATATTGTTCCGACATTATGACCTCCCTTCCAGTGAAAATCAGTCTTACCCATTTGGGATGACAATCAGATGCTAGAAAGTAAGTGCTGTTTAGTTTACAGGTGCTTTCAGTGTTACTCAAGTGATTGAAAGGAAACAGTGAAACACTATAATGACGGTTCCCACTGGTTATAGGAAATTGGCTGCCTTGCTCCAATACTAAATAAAAGACACAACTATTTGTTTTATATAACAATATTGTTCCGACATTATGACCTCCCTTCCAGTGAAAATCAGTCTTACCCATTTGGGATGACAATCAGATGCTAGAAAGTAAGTGCTGTTTAGTTTACAGGTGCTTTCAGTGTTACTCAAGTGATTGAAAGGAAACAGTGAAACACTATAATGACGGTTCCCACTGGTACTCTTTGTCCGTGTCAGGATCTGTTCTATATTATTCAAATCTCTAATTTGATGTGGCATGCCCTTGTTTTCCAAACACTCCACAATTGCTTGGACACAAACAGCTCTGTTTCTCCCATTTCTCATGTTTGTACCGTTCAACATGATGTTTTTCTTTTGTAGTCATCATCCGTCCCGGTCTCTCCATCTCACTCATTCCTTCCCCTGGTCCACCTGAGGAGGTGACTGTAGTGTGACTCACTTGTTCCTAGTGTGGTTTTGTGGTGGAATGAGTACCGTCTCAAGCCTTCCTTAATTTCAGAAGACTTGAGCCCAAACCACACGTAAATCGTTACAGCCGCAAACCTACGCATACTCATGCACACGTGACATGGGGTTATGAAACCTGTATCTGCAAGGATGGAAGAAGCTGAACAGATCTAAAAGAGAGGAAATACCATAGTCTGATCATAGTTAGATCCTACTTCTGTTCCCTCAGCCACCTATCAGTGCACTGTAACCAAGGGCTGTTTCTGTGGGCAGACAAAGATATGTAACGATTGTGAAATGCTGTCCTTCTCTCCAATGATGGATCTCTTTAACTCGTGGTCCAATCTCTCCACATTAAATTGATTAAAAGTTACTGTTGTGGGAGAGATTTTTGCGATGACCTATAGGCCACGGGTGTGGCCTTAAGAGATGGTGTATGATGCAACAAAATTATGCTTATCATTACATAAACACATGTTAAAGCCTCAGAAGAACCCAGTAGAGTTATGTGTGTGGATGTATGACAGAGAGAAAGACAATATGAGTTTCATGAGTTCATTTCAGAGTTTCATTGTGAATGAAGAGCATGTGATGAATATGTGCATCTGATCCATCAGAAGAGGCCAAAGCATAGATATAATATATTATATATATATACACCATAGTCTAAAAGAAAGGTTTTGTATTCCCTTCCCCTAATGTTTTTTATAATAACATTTTAGAAATGAGTTGGGCTACCTGTAAAAGTGTTGTAGTCTGAGCTTAGCTTGACACATTATTATGTAGAATTCTGCAGATTTTGCCCCAAGATAAAAACAGAAATTAATGATTATTATTATTATTTTATTTTTTGTTAAATATTATATCATTTATTATCTTTATATATTTGGGTCAAAGACGTAAAGATGTCCGCATCAAAAAAAATGTACAAAAGTGATTATATGCCCATAGAAAGCACATTAAATGAATGTAAAGTCTACTTACGTTTTCAAAAATTCCCTTTCGATACTTCACTCATACTGCGTATTGCTTAAGACGCATATGGGAAAAAGCCTTTGTTCTCCTGAACTGAAGCCTTTTTGTTGTTTTCATTCACGCCAGTGAACTGCACCCCCTGTGGTTCGGGCAAGCTTAAAAAAAACAAACCAAATGGCTCGGCAGCGGCGTGCACTAGCCTATGTCAACGGAAGCCCCGCCAAAGCCCCCAGAATGTGCGTGCATCTGGCTATATAAAGCTGGTGCTCGCCACAAGGATTCTCAGATTTTTCTCCTCAGTGCGACTCTTCTACGTTTCACTGATCGATCCGCTCACGTTTGACATGCCTTCGCGCTGAATCGGGACCTCTCACTCGGCTGACCTGCTTCTCACCGTCCGCGACACAGCAACACAGCAGTTCGGGTCCGGTTTCCCCTGCCGCCATCCCGGCGACTCCTAAAGAGCATCGGCGTGTTGCCAATTGCCGCCCCGTTAATTTTGCGTTCGTGCGGGTCCCCCCTGCACCAAAAAAAAAGGGGCCGATTACAGGCCACACGTATGTGCTTTTTCCTAGGCATTTGGGAAGATGCCCCCCATTGCGGAAGCTGCTCTCACGAGTAGCTCATTTGCGCTCATTGCGAGAGCTTCAGTCTCGCTCCCTCCCCTCCCACGGATCGCTTTCTTTTCAAAGCCGCCTCCGCCGCCCCCCCCGTGCCCTCCCGTTTTCCTTCCCTTCCCATCCCAAAGGGGCCTGGGAGGAAAAACACAGCGGGGCAAATGGGTCGAGCGGAATCTGCTACATCGAGCTCACGCCATGCCCAGATCCTGCGTGCCTCGCCTCTCGCTGCAGAGAGGTATTGCCCCGTCCTTTTTCCCTCCTTCCCTTTCGAGCTTCCCGTCCCCCCGCACTTTTAACGAATTGCTGGATCCTCTCTCCCCTCTTAGACGATGGGAGTCCGTATTATCATTACCTTCGACGACTGCAACGCCCTGGCCCAGACGATGCCAGAATTAGATGATCTCCCAGAGCCTCCTTCTCGCCACCTAGAGTGCCTGGGAACCCGCCGCCCCTAAGGTCAATTTTGCTAAGAGCTCATTGCTTCCCAGCCAGCGAATCACGTTCCTGGGAACAATCTTCGACTCGGCCCAAATGAAAGCTGTAGTCACGCCAGAATGAGCTCTGGCCATACGGAGGCTGGCGGCCTCCTTCGAGATTGGTACCACTCGCACTCTCAATGCGTTTCAAAGGATGCTGGGCCTCATTGCAGCAGCATCTCCAGTGCTACAGTTGGGTCTGCTGCATATGCGCCCCCTTCAGCGCTGGTTGAAACCACAGGTACCATCCCATGCGTGGCATCACGGATGCCTGCATATCAGGGTGAGTCAGGCCTGTGTATCGGCCCTCACCCCCTGGAAGAACTCCCGCTGGATGGAACAAGGCGTGGCCATGGTGATGGTTCACAGAAGGACAGTTGTCACGAAAGACTCAGGTTAGGGGTGCTGTGCGAGGGCATACCGACTTTCAGTCACTGGTCGAAGGTGGAAAAAGGCTTCCACATCAACAGCCTAGAAATGCTAGCAGTATGTCGAGCCTGCCAGTTCTTCCTGCCAGTCCTAAAAGGACACCATGTGCTAATCCGATCGGACAACATGTCGGTTGTGTCCTACATAAATCGCCAGGGAGGCCTCTCTTCAAAGCGCCTCTTCATGCTGGTGGAGCGCTTCTTAGAGTGGGCTCAACCCAACCTGCGCTCGCTAAAGGTAGCACATATACCGGGCAAATTGAACCAGCGAGCGGACATGTTATCAAGGAGCAATGTCCCCTCAGAGGAGTGGACGCTCCATCCGCAAACGGTTCAGAAAGTCTGGGAGATCTTCGGCGAGGCCGAGTTAGACCTCTTCACTCAGAATACAACTCTCACTGCCAAATGTATTTCTCAAAAACCAGGGACGTGTTGGCCCACGATTGGCCAAACCTCCTTCTCCATGCTTTCCCCCGATCGCTCTGATCCCACAAGTAATCAGGCAAGTGAGGGAACAAGAACACAGGGTTCTCCTGGTAGCCCCCCTTTGGATGAACCAGCTGTGGCTATCAGAGCTGACTCAGCTACTGATAGCGGCCCCTTGGCCTGTTCTACTGAGACGGGATCTCCTCTCTCAAGCGAACGGAATTGGAAGAGGTTCTGTCATTTCTACAAGAGCTACTGGATAAGGGTCGTTCCCCATCCACGCTCAAAGTCTATGTGGCGGCTATAGTGGCCTCTTATGCCCCTATTGAGGGTCAATCGGTGGGCAGAAGTAGCGTGGTCATCCGCTTCCTGAAGGGTGCAAGGAGGCTGAATCCGCCTCGTCTCCCTACCGTCCCTTCATGGGATCTGCCCACTGTACTGAGGGCCCTGAAGGGCCCCGATTTTGAGCCGCTACAGTCTGCCAACATTTGGTTGCTATCGCTGAAGACTGCTATGCTTCTAGCACTAGCATCAGTAAAGCTAATAGGGGACCTGCAGGTGCTCTCTATCAGCCCTGCCTGCCTGGAATTCGGGCCAAACGACTCTAAAGTCGTCCTGAAACCAAGCCACGGTTACGTACCTAAAGTGCTCTCCACTCCATTCAGAGCACAGGTCATTACGCTCCTCAAAGCCCGCCTCTTCCTCCAACTGTGATAGACAGAGAACTATCTCTGCTCTGTCCCATCAGAGCTTTGAGAATCTATATTGAGCTTTCTGCTCCCTATAGGTGATCGGAACAACTTTTTGTCAGCTTCGGTAACCGCACCAAGGGTTTTCTGGTTACGAAGTAAAGACTCTCTAGATAGATAGTAGACGCCATCACGCTATCGTACTCTTCCTTGGGCCTCCAATGCCCCATTGGAGTACGGGCCCACTCGACTAGAGGCATCGCCTCGTCGTTGGCATGGTCCATTTGTGTTTCCATTGCGTGATTTGTGAGGGTGGCCGTCTCAGCCAGGTCCTTTCCGCTTGAATGGCATGCCTTATCGTAACGATTGGCCCAGTCTCTGGCCTTTTTCACCTTTATCTCTCGACCCTTTGGGTTCTAAGTTTGGGTATAACTCTGGAAGGATTAACCATGCCGGGTGTTGACTAGAAAGCTCAGCCCTTTTTTAGCCTTGGTTATTGTTGATTTCTCTATAAGCATTGGTTGCTTATGGAAGTTATATCTTACGTCCGTTCCACTACAGTAGCACGGCGTGATTAAACTGTTGCCCAATATGCGGCTTAAGCAAGACGCATACTGTGAAGTTCTAAATGGAACGTACCTCTGTTACTAAACGTACCCTCGGTGCCCTTGATACGGGAACGAGACTTTGCATTGCTTTGCGGCGGCTATGTACTCACGACTCAGGCGTCCGCTTTTCATCAATAACTGAAAATCCTGTGGCGAGCACCCACTTATATAGCCAGATGGCCCCAGCCATTCTGGTGGGCTTTGGCGGGCTTCATTGCCATAGGCTCATGCAGCTCCGCTGCCAAGCCATTAGTTTGTTTTTTTAAGCTCTGCACAAGCCAATGGCCGTGCAGTTTCACTGCGTGAATGAAAAAAGGCTTCAGTTCAGGAGAAAAAAGGCTTTTTTTCCCATATGCATCTAGCAAGACTCAGTACTCGTTCCCGTATCTCAGGGATCCGAGGTCACGTTAGTAACCGAGTACGTTTTTGGAGAATAAAATATTAAAATTTGGTTGAAATAATGTTACATTGTCATTCATTGTAACACATGTAACTTGGGTTTTGGGGTTTTGTTTTCACTGTTTCTTGTTTTCATGTCTTTTATTTTGTAATTTGGCCACAGTCATGTTGTGTCATGTTGATTCCCTTGTCTGTGTTATGTTCTGATTGTGTTCTTCGGTTCATGTGTCATGTTCTCATTGGTTATTGTCTTGTCATGTGATTATCAGTTCTGTTTGCTCATAGGTTGTCTTAGTCATGTGTCCTGTTTCCCCATTGGTTGGTTTGTGTCACCCTTTTTGTTTGATATAAGTAGCCATCATGTTCCCATTGTGCCTTGTTGTGTATTTGATGTTGTAACCCGCTGTCGGTGAGTCTAGTCCGTTTTTTTGGATCTGTTCAAGCCCAGTCAAGCCTGTTTAAGGTCGTCTTTTGGATTATGTTTTGTTTTTCCCCCCCCTTTTTAATAACTGCACTTGGGTCATCAGACACAATAGTTCTGTCAAATTAAAAAAACATTCTTATATTTCTGACTTTGTACATAATTTAAAATATATAACAGAAATAAGGGAGCATATTAAAATTACTTGTGTTTTAAATGAGAAAAATTCTTACTACAAATGTGCAAACTAGGATATGGCAAATTTTTAAAATAATTAGTGTTTTGGGGTGCAGTAATATCTTTAATTGTCCTAAATTGATTTTGTTGTAAAGATGCCCTACCAGAATGTTACACTGAATTACATTTTAGTGGGTTTCTTCTGTAAATCAGGGGAAAATGTATGATTTTTTTTTTTTGCTCAGAAAAACAAAAACTAGATTGCAATTAAATTAATCAGAAAACTTTTTAAAATTTTTGGGCAAAAACAACAACAATTTAAAGCAGTATTACACTTATTGTTTTTATGCTTAAACCTAGGGCTGGACAATAATTCAATATCACTATGTATCACAAGTATTTTTTCAATAATGGTTATATATTTTTTTAAACACTTTCCGATAGTTCATATCCTTACCAGTTGCCCATACATTAGGATTTATTTGTGGCCAGACGGTCTTGACTTTGTTGAAAAACTGAGCCTGCACATTTCAAATCATAACACGGCGCGGGGTGTTGTTTTTATATGAATTAATATCTGAAGGGAACAGACTGCCTTCAGAAAATTTTCGATGGCATTTTCATTTGATCTGATAGCGTTCATGAGCGGAGCTGCTTTGATTACAGCCATTACTGGGGAAAGCGCTAGTTTTATCACTCTAAAAGTGCCCCCTGGTGGCAGACAATGAGTTTGCATTTTAAATAAGCCCATCTCCAGCAACATTTACAGTTTTTGTTGTTGTTCAATTTTTTTTTTTCTGCAGCGACCTCGTAGCACTTTTTCATACCCTTTCTTCTGGTTGAAAGCACCTTTTGTTTCAATCTATAAGAATAATCGGCCTACACTACCAGTCAAAAGTTTTTGAACCATAAGATTTTTAATGTTTTTTTTTTTTTTTTTGTGAAGAAGTCTCTTCTGCTCCCAAGCGTGCATTTATTTGATCCAAAGTACAGCAAAACCAGTAAAATGTTGAAATATTTTTACTATTTAAAATTGCTTTCTATTTGAATAGATTTTTAAAATGTAATTTATTCCTGTAAAACAAAGCTGAATTTTCAGCATCATTAATCCAATCTTCAATGTCACATGATCCTTCAAAATCATTCTAAAATGCTGATTTTGCGATTCAATATTTAAAACAAGTTTGATCTTTTTTTTTCAGGATTCTTTTGATGAATAGGAAAGATCCAAGATCACATTTCTCTAAATACAAAGCTTTTGCACATCAATACACTATTCCCATTCAGTATAATTTTTTTAAAAACTTTTTGGAAAGAAATTAACAATTAAACTTTTTTTAGCAAAGATGCTTTAAAATTGAATCAAAGTGATGATCAAGGATTTATACTTGAACCAAAGATTTTCTATTTCAGATAAATTAGTGTTCATATCGATAATTCGGGAATTATATCGTATCGACCTAATTAGAAAATATCGTGAATATCATTGGGGGCCATATCGTCCCAGCCAGACTGAAACCCTTTTTCGATCTTGACCCATTAACTGTTTTTATTTAAATTAAATTATAGTTTTCTTTAATTATTTATTTTATGTATTTGATTACAATGTTAATTTTTATTTTCGTAATTTTTATTTATTTATTCATTTTATTTTATTTATTTATTGCTATTTGGTTGATTGATTTATGAGAATCAATTCATCTTCAGCAATATCCAACAATGCTAAGGACATAATCTATTCCTTAGGCTGGGAATTATTTGTCTTGATAGTTTATAGACACTTTCCTTTACTCAACCACAGTGGAAGTAACAAACTGTCCCATTGGTCCAGAAATGTTTTAAATGATCTAAACATAGAGACTTTCATGCCAAAGTTTATTTAGGTGTAAGGTTATGTTGTGACTGTTCCTGGAGAATAAATGCAAGCATATACTGCTCTAACAAGACAGTTGTACTGTGCTCGATGGCCTAATTGTCCCTGAAGATGAGGTTTCTGAGGCTGAGGGAGTAGTCTGTTACAGACCAAACAATATGGAAGCTGATTTAGTTTATTTCTGTTCTGTTTGCTGATAGACCTGTCTCTTGATCTCAAGTGAAATAGGGTTTACAGTGCTGAATTCAGCATGTCTGAGGAATTGTTGCAGTATGCGGTATCTAAAGTGCTGAAAAGAACTACTTTGTAATCGGAGTGATTTGCCAAGCTGGTGGTCTAGCACATTAGCCCATTCAGTAATGATTAAGAGCACTTATTTAAAGGGTTAGTTCACCCAAAAATAAAAATACTGTCGTTAATTACTCACCCTCATGTCGTTCCAAACCTGTAAGACCTCTGTTCATATTCGGAACACAAATTAAGATATTTTTGATGCATTCTGACAGCTCTCTGACCCTCCCATAGACAGCAAAGGTCGGTAAAATAATCCATGTGACATCAGGGGTTCAACCGTAATTTTACGAAGCTACAAGAATACTTTTTGTGCGCAAAAGAAAAAAAAACTTTATTCAACAGTTCATCTCCATGTCACCCTAGCGCCATTTTGGAGAGTATCTACTGGACGCAAACAGCGTATGCTATTCTGTTTCAGCTGCATCACGCCGGATCTGTTTACTATGTTGTTGTGATTTGATCTGAACGTATACAAGAGCGCTTTTTTTCCACTATCGGGCCGAACGGTTCTAAGAACTGTCGGGTACGGTTTCCAGGTGTATGTCCACGTGAGCCTGGTACGGCGCGACACGATTACAAACGTTCTCGGCCTTCTGTTAGAGTGTGTGTGCTTGCCTTCCTCCACTTCTTTTTGCCTGGCTACCAGTTCTCATCCCTGCTGAACACACTATTTGATCAAACAGCAACGTAAATGATGCTACAGAATGGAACGGTTAACAAATAGAAAGCCGTTTCAGCCCCACTAGTGGAAAAAAGCGCTAAATATCCTTGTGTGGCGGCTGACACAAAACATTACGCTGTTGCGTCATGGATAATCTCCAAAATGTGCGCTACGTGACACGGATTAGACGAATTGTTGAATAAATTTTTTTTTCTTTGTGCACAAAGTAAGTCAGAAAGCTTTCGAATGCTCAAAAATATCTTAATTTGTGTTCCGAAGATGAACGGAGGTCCCTTGTGGGTTTGGAACGACTTGAGGGTGAGTAAACGATGACAGATTTATCATTTTTGGGTGAACTATCCCTTTAATTGCATTTCGTTTGTACTTTGGCCTTTCTTATATTGTAAATATTTTACTATTCAAGTTATACTAAGAGCATTTAAATTAAGCTAGAAAAAGTACTTTTATCGCAACTTTTTCTTCAATGCGGAAGTAAGCCTATGGGTGAGACTTCCGGTTCATTAGCCGCTATAGGTAAATAGCGAGGAGAATAACAACGTGCAGTAAACGGTAAAACTGTTTGCACTACAAACCAGTGTCTTCATAATTAAGATAATTCATTAAAATAATATGATAAGACACACCAACTTTCAATATCAAGCAGCAAAACGAACTGTTTTGTTCAGCTAAAAATAGATGGACGGAGTGGACGCAGATGAGACCGGAAGCCAGACCCATAGAATTTACAAATGGCCGCGCCCATTTTTACGACAAGAAAAAGGTGGATATAGATGTAATGATGACGGTGAACCAATTTTTGTCATAATGTCCATTTCTAATGGTGCATGTAAAGCAAAGTAATGCAGTTAAAACCAGACTTTACTACAACTAGGCCTAGATCTTGCTTATAAAGGTTTCGGCAGCATGTGAACGGATCTAAAATTGATCATCCATGAGACCTAAAGGCATTCTGTGCAAAACTCGGATGAATGAATGTACAATTCCTCCAGCAGCAAACACATCTTTCCTTATTTCTTATAAAGTGCAGTCTGCACAGGCTGTTTAGAGACAACATGGCTGTTGTAATGAGGACATTTATGTCACTTCGCATCAGGCGCATGCATGAATAAGTGGCAGGCTGCCTTTCTGTCTGAATGCTCTCTGCCAGCTACATTATTAAAATGCATTTGTGTGGTCCTATTTAACTTTTTGTTATGGCCTGTTCTCTTTTTCGATGTTCACCTGGAAGTGACAATCTCAGAGTGATTGTTCATCATGTCATTGCACTATTGGAAATGCTGTATGGTTGTAAGCTGTTAAGCTGTTTTCATTAAAGCTCAGCTCGCTCGCCAGTTGTGTGTAAAGTCATTCATTCCAGACCTGGCGCAGTCAACTGGGGACTTGGACACAGTCGCCATCTCTCAAAAACACAGAACAACGAACTTTCAGCTAGTGCTGTGAGTCTCAAACTGTGGAACGCAGTGAATCTCCAGCTGGTAGAAATTAAAGGGATAGTTCTCCCAAAAATGAAAATTCTGTCATTTATTACTCACAGGTCCATGCCGTCCAAACCCTAGACCTTTCGTCAGCTTCCAACACAAACTTAAGGATATTTTTTTTTTGGAAATCCGAGAGCTTTCTGACCCTGCATAGACAGCAATGCAACTGACACAATCAAGGCCCAGAAAGGTAGTTAGGAAATTGTTAAAATAGTCCATGCGACACCTTAATGTTATAAAGCTACAGGAATAGTTTTTGTGCGCAAAGAAAACAAAAATAATTACTTTATTCAACAATTTCTTCTCTTCCGTGTCGGTCGTCGATGCATTTTCATGAGTACCACACATGCATACCACATGAGGGTAATTAATGACAGATAATTATCATTTTTGGGTGAACTATCCCTTTAATACTATTATTCAGCAGGGATGCATTAAAATGGCCAAAAGTGACAGTAATTATATTTCAAGTGAATTTCAAATAACACTATTGCCTTTATACTGGCCATGATTTATCATGGTTTCCACAAAACTATTAAGCAGCACAACTGTTTTCAAAAACGATAATAATAAGAATTGTGTCTTGAGCCCCAATTTAACATGATTTCTGAAGGGTCAATGTACCCCAGACTGGAGAATATTCTTACAATTCACATGGCCATCACAGGAAATATACTATTAAAAATAGAAAGCTGTTATTTTAAATTGCAGTAATATTTCACACTGTATTTTGATCAAATAAATGCAGCCTTGGTGAGCATAAGAGACTCCTTTCAAAACCATTAAAAAATCTTACTGACATCAAACTATTGAACAGGACTGTATATTTTTTGAGATAAGAGAAATGGTTACACCAATTGCTGTGCTCAGGGTCTATGTGTAATTATACTAACCATAGGTGGTCAAATCTTCACAATGGATTGTTTAATAACAGACAGCCAATTAGAAACAGAATAGTGCTTACCCTCCTTAAATCTATCCCTTTGTACCGTCGTAAGAAACTTTCGACATGGTTTTTAATATGTCAGGTATCCGAGTAGAAGTGGATACTTGTTTTAAACTGACACCAAATGTATTAAGTACATGTTTTTCTTACCACATGGTGACATTTTCAGAGATGGACAAGCAGTTCTTAGAACAGGTCACATGTCTGACACAAGCTGTGTTTGTCAAATCAATGTTATTGACCTCATAAAAATGAGAATAATACCATTAGCCTAGGGTTTACAAATGTACAGCATGACATCCCAAAACCTGACTACACAGGTTTGCACTGTGGTTTAGAAAGGTTTCATATTTTAGCCCTGGGTTAATATTTTTTGGCCCAAAAGTGCAAACATTGTTGTGACTGGATGGTACTTGTTCTGATTTGACTGAAGATTGTACTTGGGTTTAAAAGTTTGGGAACCGCTGAGCTTGTGCATTTTCCACACGGTCTCTCCAGTCTTTCTCTGTTAAACACAAGCAATAAACACGCGTATCTGACTCAGGCAGATGCTGACGTGTGGTGGTCTGTAGGGTTAATGCTGGCCGGCTGCGGTGCAGTATTCTCAGGGTTTTAGGGGAGAGATGCCGTGGTTCGGCGTGTACCTGTCACTACTAAATGATTGTTCATTTCCTGCCGGGGGAGGAGGGGTGGGGAGAGCAGTAATAGCACACAGCTGCCTGAGCTGGACGCTACCTTTCCTCTCCTCCGCTGTCTTGTTCTCTTGCTATTTATCTTTGTATCTTCTTCTCCTCCTCTTTCCCAGTCTGTTTGTATTGTTTATATGTAAGACTGTCTCTGGAATGGCAGAGGTGGACACACACCCATGGTGCCTCAGCGTGCATGTTCTCCACCTAGCTTCATTTGCGTGTCTGTGTGGGTTTGTGTTTGTGCGTACACTCATGCGCGTGTCAAAGTGTGTGTATGTTAGGGGGAGGATTGGTTTAAGGAGGGGTCAGTAACAAATTCCATCCTGGTTCCAAACTAGGTCACATGACCCAGAATGGAAGTTTAGCAATGACCAGCTGTAGTCCACATTACACAGCAGGAGAAACTAAAGCACAATCAGTTAACTGTAGACAGGACAAGATATGAGTATCTGAGCAAATAATAAATTAGTCTCACCAGAGCTTTATTTATTCCATCAGTTCTGTCTAGAGATGCTGATATCTGTCATTGTTTTCATATTGTGTTTTTAGGACAGATATGATACAGATTTTGTAATTTTTTTTATTTAAGTGTTCTGATGACCGATATGCAGAACAGATTTTTCTTTTTTACTTGTGACATTATGATAATTTAAAAAAAGCATTATACTGCAACAATCAGACATATTATGCATGATTAATATTATTTAATTTAACATTCAAACTGAAAAAAATTTAATTTCCTGCAATTTATTATTCTTGTATAAATACATGAATAATACTTCTTCACAGCAATAAATAGTAATTGTACCTCTACAGTTTAATTATGTATTGATTTTTTTTTTTTTTTTAGTTTTCCTTATTTATATATTTGTATGTATGTATGTATATATACAGTGGGGAAAAAAAAGTATTAGTCAGCCACCAATTGTGCAAGTTCTCCCACTTAAAAAATGAGAGAGGCCTGTAATTTTCATCATAGCATACCTCAACTATGAGAGACAAAATGAGAAAAAAAACAGAAAATCACATTGTAGGATTTTTAAAAAAATTATTTGCAAATTATGGTGGAAAATAAGTATTTGGTCAATAACAAAATTTCATCTCAATACTTTGTTATATACCCTTTGTTGGCAATGACAGAGGTCAAACGTTTTCTGTAAGTCTTCACAAAGTTTTCACACACTGTTGCTGGTATTTAGGCCCATTCCTCCATGCAGATCTCCTATAGAGCAGTAATGTTTTGGGGCTGTCAATGGGCAACACGGATTTTCAACTCCCTCCAAAGATTTTTTTATGGGGTTGAGATCTGGAGACTGGCTAGGCCACTCTAGGACCTTGAAATGCTTCTTACGAAGGCACTCCTTCGTTGCCCGGGCGGTGGGTTTTGGGATCATTGTCATGCTGAAAGACCCAGCCACATTTAATCTTCAATGCCCTTGCTGATGGAAGGAGGTTTTCACTCAAGATCTCACGATACATTGCCCCATTCATTCTTTCGTTTACACGTATCAGTCGTCCTTGTCCCTTTGCAGAAAAACAGCCCCAAAAACATGATGTTTCCACCCCCATGCTTCAAAGTAGGTATGGTGTTCTTTGGAAGTAACTCAGCATTCTTTCTCCTCCAAACAAAGTTGAGTTTTTACCAAAAAGTTCTAATTTGGTTTCATCTGACCATATGACATTCTCCCATTCCTCTTCTGGATCATCCAAATGCTCTCTAGCAAATTTCAGACGGGTCTGGACATGTTCTGGCTTAAGCAGGGGGACACGTCTGTCACTGCAGGATTTGAGTACCTGGCGGCGCAGTGTTTTACTGATGGTAGCCTTTGTTACTTTTTGGTCCCAGCTCTCTGCAGGTCATTCATTAGGTCCCCCCTTGTGGTTCTGGGATTTTTTGCTCACAGTTCTTGTGATCATTTTTGACCCCACGGGGTGAGATCTTGCGTGAGCCCCAGATCGAGGGAGATTATCAGTGGTCTTGTATGTCTTTTATTTTCTAATAATTGCTCCCACAGTTATTTTTCTTCACACCAAGCTGCTTACCTATTTTAGATTCAGTCTTCCCAGCCTGGTGCATGTCTACAATTTTGTTTCTGGTGTTCTTTGACAGTTCTTTGGTCTTGGCCATGGTGGAGTTTTGAGTGTGACTGTTTGAGGTTGTGGACTGTTGTCTTTTATACTGATAACGAGTTCAATCAGATGCCATTAATACAGGTAACGAGTGGCGGACAGAGGAGCCTCTTAAAGAAAAAGTTACAGGTCTGTGAAGCCAAAAATCTTGCTTGTTTTTATGTGACCAAATACTTATTTTACCGAGGAATTTACTAATTAATTCTTTAAAAATCCTACAATTTTATTTTCTGGATTTTTTTTTCTCATTTTGTCTCTCATAGTTGAGGTATCCCTATGATGAAAATTACAGGCCTCTCTCATCTTTTTTAAGTGGGAGAACTTGCACAATTGTTGGCTGACTAATACTTTTTTGCCCCACTGTACATATACATATACATATACATATACACTACCGGTCATCAAGGCTGCATTTATTTTGAAAAAATTTAATATTGTGAAATATTATTGCAATTGAAAATATCTGTCTTTTATTTTAATATATTTTAGAATGTAATTCATTCCTGTGATTGCAAAGCTGAATTTACATATCATTACCCCTGCCTTCATGTCACCTGATCCTTCAGAAATCATCTATATGCTATTTATTAATCCAGTTCTGGGAACTATTTGTGCTGCTTATATTTGCTTTTGGAACCTGTGAGTACTTTTTTGCAGGATTTGTTGAATGAATAAAAGGTTACAAAGAAGAGCATTTATTACAAGAAAATCTCTTCTAACCAATATACACCACATTTTAAACGGTTTGGGTCCGTAAGTTGTCATTCTTTCTGTCGTTAATTCAATTACAACTTTTATTCAGCAGGATTTAGTAAATTTGAAGTGATAGCAAAGAGTATATGGTTTAAAAGATTTATATTTTTAATAAATGCTGTTCTTTTTAAGTTTTTATTCATCAGAGAATCCTGAAAAATTATTGCAGTTTCCCCAAAAATTTTTGGCAGCACAACTGTTGACAACATTGATACTTTTCTATAATACATCCCATATTCGATTATTCTTAAGAAACACGAGACACTCTATACTGGAGTAACGGCTGATGGAACTTCAGCTTTGCATCACAGAAATAAATTATATTTTAAAGGATATTAAAATAGAAACCATTATTTTATATTGTATTAACATTCTGCAAGATTTCTGTTTTTTTTCTGTATTTTTGATCAAATAAATGCAGCCTTGATGAGCATAAGAGACTTACTGGTCCCAACTTTTGACCGGGAGTGTGTGTGTGTGTGTTTTGACTGTTTTGATGTTTTGGGTTTGTCATTTGTTTATGAATTTAAGCCTGTTTGATAGTTGCATTATAGCTGTATAATATACAATTATCTTTGCAAATTTAAAAATAAGATTTAATGTTTAGCTTCTACCAGACAAATTAGTTGGCTAAAAAAAAAGTGATTTTTTTTTTTTCATTTTTGCTTTGGGGTCAGTGAAAATGTCGCTAGGGCAAGGAAAAATTATTGGCCCGACCGGGTCAGCAGAATAAATATAATCCTTGTTGTTATACTCATAAGAGCACTGGCTAAAAAGATATTGTATCCGCAGCTTGACTCATATCATTGGAAAATGATAAAACATAAATCTTCTGAATATCTCCCTCTTTTTTTGGACAGAGAAAAGAGTGCATGTCAGAGTTTCCATTGGCCATTGAAATGCACAAGTTAAAGGAACCACAATCCTCTTCGACAGCAGAGGCAGTGATAGCAAGCCTCTCAGTTATTTGGTTCAAGCTGCCCAGGGATTGCAGAATATTGAACTGGGTACATTGAGTGACATAAAATGGCACAAATCATCTCTCTTATCGCAGCCGCTTTATTTCTTAGTCATTTAGGACATCTGCTGAAAAGAGCGCCAACGTCACGCTACATATAATCCCCAATGTACTCTCGGTAAGTCCTGCTCATGATGTGTTTGTTATACATATTTAAAGTCATCTGAATTTTATTTCAATAAATTATGTCACCCCAAGGATATGCTTGAATTGGTTTCCCATACACAGAGCAGTGTAAAAGCAGGGCAGACTATTCTTTCATTTCGCTCAAGCTGACTGATAAATAACAAACATTTTTTATATGCTGTCCATCGAGCATGTCTGCTGTTTTATCACCTGGTCCGATTGCCAAAGTAACCTCTTTTCTTTCCTTCTCTCATTCCTCCACTCACATAATCTCCCTTGCTGTCCTCCTACGCACGTTGTTTCCTATTTGGATATTTCATGGGGATTTCTCCAGGGAAAATTATTCTCTGCTACATGCCAATTTTGGGTTCTCAATGTTATTTTGAGGAAGAATGTTATCTTTGTGATTAAGTCATAAAGCTGTGTAATTCTGGATAGGATTTCTGAGTTGGACTACATTTAAAGGGATAGTTCAGTCAAAATGAGCATTTTGTCATTATTTACTCATCCTCGATCAATGTAATGCAAAATTATTAAACAGTCTTTAGAGAAACAGAACAAAATGTAAGTATAATCTTGCCCTAGTGAACTGTTGACTTAAGAACTACTTCAGAAGAATCGGATGAGTGCATTAGGGATGGGCGATATGGGCTTAAAAATGTATCACGATAATTTCTGATATTTATTGCGATAACGATATCATTGACGATAATTTAGGGACTCCTGTTTCTGTTTAATTCATACTGGAAGCCGGAGGGCGCCCTTGCGCAGAAACTCCACATATGCATAGTAGAAGTAATGCTCCAGGAAGAAGTATCCAGTGATCGCTGTAGCTGAATAAAACGCAGATAGAGAAATTTTAACTGAGGAAACCTGAAGACAATAAACATGCGATTGCACAAAATATATGGTATCTGTGTTCTTCAAGCAATCTTGGGTATTTTTATAAGGATAGAGTATATTTATAATGCAGTGCTAATCGACATAGCCTTTATCACTGTATAGAATACTATAAAAGCATGATTTTTGCCTCATTCTGTGATATGAAACCACTTCTGGTCACAAAAATAAGTTATTTCAAACACTCGACTGTTATGAAGTTAATATGGAGAAAAAGCATGTCAATAAATTAAAATATCTTTGTTGGACAACAGGTTTGTAAACGACTCATACACATGTAAAACTGTCGCACACGTGCTACTGTAGTACATTTACTCAAGGCTCAGACCGATTTTTGTCGCACTGTACAGCCCTATCCAAACCTGTTCCAGATTGTAGAAGGAGCTGCTCAATTTCACGTCCGCCTTCCTTCACGTCGCTCCACACAGTCGCACACAGAAATATGTCAACAACTAGACGTTATCGTTATTATTGTGGGAAGACGAATTCTTATCGTGTGGAGAATTTTTACCGGTATATCGCAAACGATAAGATATCGCCCATCCATAGCATTATTTTGAGTTGGTTCTTTTCAGTTATCCTGCTGTCAGATAGAACTGATTTAACAATTTGTTCAGCCCACTTACTTACACTTAATGATTCATTAACAGTATTGATAAAAACCCTATGTCAATCCAAACCTGTTTGAATTTCTTCTGTGGAAGAAGATATTTTGAAGAATGTTGGTAACCAAATTGCCATTGACTTCCATTGTCTTTTTGTTAGAAGACTTGTTACGGACCACTTTTATGCTTGTTTGCTGCTTTTTTTTTTTTGTCATTTCTTAGCTTAACAGCCGTGGTCCCTATGAACCGTTGTTGTATGGAAACGATCTGTGCTTCTGTGTGAACCATTTCTTTCGTCGTCATCTACTAATAATTATGACACCTGCTCCTTTGAGTGTCTTTAGAATATTTAGCTTCCTGCATAGAACTAATAACTAGACTATTCCTTGTTATTTTTGCCTGTTCTGTTGCATTCTGTTAGCGCTCGTTCTTTCTGTAACATCCTAAAAACCATTGAACCTTGATTTTTTTGTCCTTATTACCATAGGCCCTCTTCCCCTTATAGGAAGTGATCATGTGATGCAGCATGTGCAGGATTGTAATCATTGCCTGACTGCTTTATGAAGCCGAGCTGTTTGCTTAGATGTCGTAGGTAATGTTTGTCACATTCAATATCAGGCAGAAATATCCTCTGGCCAGAGAGTTAAAGAAAAGAAATGCTCTGGGCAGCGAAGACATGAATTGATTTGAAATATTTATAAAAATCGATAAGAACACACTGCAGCGCTTAACTTATGTTCTTATCTCCCCTGTGTCCGTTCTCTTCCACTAGTTCCACTCTGCCTCTAAATAAAGAAACAGCACTGCACCTCATTGGTTATTAGATCATTCAAGTGAAAGTTACTAATAATATGGCTTTATTACTGATGGACAGGCCCACACGGCATCGCTGCCTGCAGAAACCTGCAGAATTTGAACATGTGTCATTCACAAGGTTATGTCATTATGTTTTGGCTAATTTCATTATGCATTCAGCTACCAATAAAAGTACATTCAACTCCATTTAACATGTTTTTCCATGTTTAAATCCAGATTTTCACCCAAAATCAGCATAGAAAATTTGAAAATGTTGTCGGTCTTTTTCTTGGATTGTAATGAATCACTATGCTTTTAAATTAAGTAAACGTAAACTGTTTTAGTGTCTTGCACCGTGTGGAAAATGAAATGGTCACAATGGAGTCTTTTGACTCAGCCTGTTTCCATGTTTTTCATAATATCAGCATTTATTCTTTCCCGGCTGCTGCCTGTACCTATGCTGACAGGTCTCCAACCTTGCATTAGTGTGGAAATGAGTCAAATCCTTAATGCCTTGTTTTTCTAGCTTTTTTCCCCTTCTCTCTCACCCTCTTAAGACAGGAAAGGGTTACTTTCCATGTTTCCTGTCCAATTCCCCCAGCTCCAGCTCCTTTCGGATCACTTTCTTCATGCTAAACATTCCCAGGCTCCCATAACCTCCTGGCTTCCTTACACTGGCCAAGAGAGATCCCAGGTGAGAGTGTGGGCGAACCTCCTGTTTTTAAGGATAAAAATCTCTGTGTTTTGCCTCCTGACAACGGTGGTGGTGAAACGTGGTTTCTTTTTTCAGCTTTCCTTGATCGCAGGCATGGGAAAACCGTTATTTGAGAAATCTATACCAGTCATTTGGCTCAGAGTTAATACTTCAAGCAATAATTTAGAACCAGACTATCATGAGGCAGTTCTGCAATTTGTCCACCTCATAAGGAGGAAGTAGAATTTAAAGGCTTGTCATTGGATTTTGGAGCTGTCACTGATGTTACCATAACAAGAGATGAAAGGCTCTGATACAGCAGAGGTGGCCTGTGATCAATCTTAGCGATAAAGATGGTTTAGCGCAACATAGTCACATGATACTTGATACATCCTGTTGAAGATTCACTTTGAACGTTTCTTTGAATCTGTTTGAATCTGTTAGTTCATATTTATTTCTTAAATTACTTTTTTTATTTCGCTCTTTCCCAACAGTAAAACCTTTGTAGGATCAGAAAATAATCTTATCAGCATGTTTTAACTGCACACTTCCAATAAAAGACACATAGTATGATTCGTGTTTTATAATCCTGATGTTCATCTCTCCTCTTTGTCCCATTCACTATCTTTTCCCACGGATTCTCTTCCAACTCTTTTTCTCTCTGAGCACCTGACAGATGGATGGGGAGAGAGAGATAGAGAGAGCTTTGGATGTGCGGTCACCCCCGCTTTGAACAAAAAAACGCCAGTCTTTGTAAATGGAAACACGGGGCCGTACGGAACAAACAGCAATGTTATTTGGGCCTGACCCAGTGATGGACCTGCTGAGACAGTCTAAATATAGTCCCGTGGTGTACTGACTAATTGCCCCGTGAGCAGTAATCATTCCCAGCCTCTGAAACCTCTTAAACTGCAAAGAGAGTCAAGTCACTGCTGCCCCCCTGCTGTGCCGGAGCCAAATACCAGAACGAGCCAAACTGAGCGAGCAGATCCGTACAGAGATTAACAGAAAGCTTCTCTATGTTTTCAGGTGCCTGCATGCACAGGTGGAGTTCATCTCAACAGGATATGATCAGGATTGTGTATTTTTCTAATGTTGCATTGCATTTGAACTTCTGCGAATACCCTTGCGTAATAAATAAAACAGAACAACCAAATTTTAAAGAGCATTTTGACCAAGGCAATCCTTTTTGGAACTTTTAGTCTCTCCCTAAGATTATTAGTGATGGGAAACATAAGAACTTTTTTTGGTTCAGATTCCATAAAGACTGTGCTAACAACACCATTAATGTTTCTTTGATAAATGCTTTTGAGGAAGAACCACTTTTTTGGTAAAAATCTAGTAGTTTTTTAGTATTCGTTTATAATATACTATAAAAAAATTAGATTATTGTTTATAATTATACATTATAAACAAACAAATACTAACATTTTGGGGAGGATATCTAATAGTATCCTTTGTTTAGTTTAATAATAGTAAAGTGAATATATATTAAAGTGTGTTTATTTGGCTCTTATTTTGGGACTTTTTAAATCTGCTCTCACCCACCCAGAAATGGAAACAGCTAATTTTGCTTTGGGGGGTGCACGGGTATAGAGAATGAGGAGTTACGTCACGATCTTTTCACTCCGCATTGCATTTTGGGAAGGCGCCGCCATATTAGCAGGATACTCTATCCGTTCCCATGGTTACTTCTCAAAAGGATAAATGCTTCTCTTTTGTTTTGTTTTTGACTTTAAGTTAAACAACCATTCATTCTTCATTGTATCGTTTGCGGGAAGGGAAGCTATTTTATCGCACTGCATGATATGCACTGCATTTCTCTCTTAGGTTTTGTAGAATTTGGTTTACAGCGTTTAACGTTACCCGATTAGCGTGAAAACAGTGTCGCCCGCTGGACGCTCGATGCTGCTTCAGTCATATGGTACATTATCCAAATAAAAGTGTGTGTTCAACAAGCTGACAGAAGTCGATCCATTTCTTTGTTGGAAACTTTTAAATGACAAAGTATAATTGTTGTCATTATAAATATTAATGTTTCCACGGCCACGGAGGAGAATCACAGACTGTGGGTCACATTCAGCGAACAGTCACGAACTTACTGTACTTTTTATATTTATTTCAACAAATGACAAGCAAAATCAAATCCCTAGGAGCTTGGGGAAAGTTTTGTAGCATTTTCAAATGCTGGTTTAATGTGCTAAGACAGTGATGCTAAAAGACATGCAGATGAGCCAGAATATCAACGCGACATGTTTAAATGTAAAGCGTTTTCCTCTGTTTAGAAAACTGTAATCTAGAAAGCGCTTCTGGATTAAGACAGCGATTTCTAAAGTTCATATTTTGGGCTCATCTGTTTTTCCACACATTATGCTTTATTAGTAATGTGTGTACAGAATGTGGTCTTTATCACTGTCTCGGTGCATTCATCGCGTTCTTTATATGAGAGGAAAATGCTTAACGTGTAAATAAACGCGTTGCGTTCACATTTTGATCTTATATGCATATCTGCACATAGTATAAGCATTACAAATTTGTCTTTATCACTGTCTTGGTACATTAAGCCACTTTAAGCATTTTAGAAAGTCCCCTGTTCTGTTCAAGTTCTGCTAATTCACAAGCCTATAGTGAGAGTGAGAGTCATGTTAACTATTAAACCAACCAAATCAAAACTTTCAAAAACACACAGCAATGTGATTATTTTATTGAGTGAGAGTCAGTGGGTTTAATCAGTGACATTAACAGATTTACTATTCGGCGTCTTCTCCGCGACCTTCTTCCCTTGGTGTTTTTACACATAGAAAAGGCAAAAAAACATATAGCATTGTCCAGTTTTCTCTCAGAACGATGATCTGAGTACTATTGCAATTCTCGATGCAGCATGAATGACAAACAATGGTGACATTTTCCACAATCACGACAGAAAATCAAAATACTGCCCTAAACTCAATAGCGGAAAGGCAGCGCTATCCTGCAAGTATGGCGGATAAACAAAGCAGTTTCCCAGAAATGAATGCGGAGTTTCGCACATTTAGCATTCTGTATATTGCAGGGGGGCGCGGGCCTCAGCAGAAAAAATAAAAAAAAAATAAAAAAATAAACAGCCCAACGATGTAAATTAGACTGGGAGATGGATCGGTTTGTGAAAGGGAAGAGAAAAGCCATAGACAAAGTCGCACAGACCCATGCAGGTGCTGGACTTTCAAAAGCTAAAGTAAAAAATAGAGCATAATCTTGTCACGGCTTCACTCACGTGTCTACAACGAACACTACAGTTGTCGCGTTGCGCTGCAACAGCTAGAGGCTGTCTACACTGGACGTGACAAGTAACGGTTGCAAAACATTTGAACTTTGTGTCAGTAATGTTGCGTCATAAATAGAACGAGGCATCAGTTACTTGGGGATTTTTCGTGTCGAAATCGTGGCCGCAGGCAGACAGCATCGGATTATAATGGTTTCTACTGTATTTTGCCGCTCTCGTCCGGTGTAGACATGGTGTTTAATGTCTTTGGTGAGGAGGAAAGGCCTGTGTGTGGCCTATGCCTTAAAACGCTGGCAGCCAACAGCATGAAACCCACAAAAAATTTAAATAAATAAATAACTATTATAGAGAGATAATTCTCTCTATCCCAGGGGTACCCACACTTTTTTGTGTGGGGATCTACTTTTCAAATGAGAAACTCACTGAGATCTACCAAGTGAAAAATAAATAATAAAATACATATAAAATAAATAAATAAAAAAGTTTGTTGGGATGCATCTTTATATTGCATTCATTTAATTTTTAATAAAAAAAAAATATATAATAATAATGTTCAATTCTTAGTACACCCGTAGAACTGTGCCTGCATTTACCTAAAGCAGTGGTTCTCAACATTTTTTACTCCAAGACCCCCTTCTCTCCAAATCAATACTGCAAGCCCAAACCTTTCTATTCACTAAAAACTTTGTATTTATTATTACCTTTCAAGTAGATGCATTTAGGATCTTTAAGATTACTTACAACAGAACAGCAATGCATTTTAGGGACGACCGTTTCGTGAACCTAGGAGAGGATTGTAATTCTGACTTTGCTATGACAATCGACTGTAAGTATGTTTTGTTACTAGATTAAGTATTTGTTATGGACTGTTCAAATGCGGAGTTTTGCGCATCGTGTGTGTGCGAGAGAGAGAGAGAGCGCTAGACACATCACAGTGGAGTCAGCTGTCTTAACCGTGTCTTGTGTACTGACACATATTCATCACTGTGTCTGTCAAAAGACTCTGTTCCCCTTCCAGGCTCTGTCTTTACATTTATTTTGAAAGATGAGCTCGTGATTATGGTAAGGGGCATTAAATTTCCAACGCGTGCTTGTGGTGTTCAGCCAATCACAAAGCACTGGGTCAGCTGGCCAATCAGAGCAGAATGCGCTTGTCAGAAGGAGGGACTTTGTAGTAGGAAAAGAGCGTTTGAGAGAGGACGGGGCATATAGGAGCAAGAATAATGTACATTATTTGGAAAATAATGTGTTTTTTGAACATTAAAGCATGTCAACATATTCTGTTACACCAAATACACAAAATAATGATCTTTAAATCTTTAAATATTCCATGTTCTTTTTTGCAAACATACCTTGCGATGGTGAGATTGAGCAGCTGGCTCAGGTGTGTGATTAGCTAAACCGCCCTTAGCAAGTGCGAACTCCCGCCCTCAAAGCTCAGAATGTGCTCAGTTGTATTTAAAACAATGACGTCTCCTATTAATACTTATCAATCTGAGCCCATTGAGATGCAGAGAATATTAAGAAGAGGGATCCCGCAGAACCTGTGCAAGCAGGTCTTAATGGTATGTTTTGTTGTTGTCTCATATTTTTAGATATGCTGTTATTTGTAAATGCTTCTGCTTATGTTAGTTTTTAATATATGGTTTTATTCTGATTAAAGCTTTAATAAAGTACGGCAACTGCACGCGTGTCCATGTATAACGCTTCTCATAACTATGTGAAAATAAGTGTATAAATGGAACAGTTTGTTGGAGCTGATCTGACGACCTGAATGAGAGAGAGAGAGACGAAGATATGCAGAGCAGGGTGGGACGCGAGGGAAGAGATTAGAACATGGATTTTGAAAATTGTGAATCCATTAGAATCGTTAGAAGACAGAATCGCGGTTCATATATGAATAGATTCTTACATGCACCCCTGGTTTTCTCTTCCTCTTCTCTAAAGCAACACAACAGGGCTCCCTCCTTTGCTGCGTGTTCGGGCGCGGGGTTATCTGGGTTGTGAGAACGGACCTGGGAAGAGCAGTTGTAGTCCCTTACCAGCGTTTTTGTAGGCATAAACTGCCAAATTTTTAAAGACGATATCTACGTTTGCATGGAACTTTCAGCGCATGCAACTTGCAGATAGTTGGTTTATCTCAAACGAAACAGTACACACTACACTCAAAAAATAAAGGTGCTTCACGATGCATAGAATAACCTTTTTGTCTAAATGTTTCTATAAAGAACTTTTAACATCTGATGAACCTTTCTGTTTCACAAAAGGTTCGTTGTGGCGTAATAATATGTTCTTCAGATTATAAAAAGGTAAAAAAAGAGATGGTTCTTTAAAGAACATTTGACTAAATGGTTCTTTGTGGAACCAAAAAATGGTTCTTCTATGACATCGCTTGAAGCACCTTGTGAAGCACCTTTCATTTTAGAGTGTAAACTAACATTTAAAAAGTGAAATCGCAATCAACCACCCCTTTAAAAGTATGTGAAGCTCAATTTATACAGTAATTTTAACATATAAGAACAAGTCAACCTACCATACCAAACAATACCACAGGGAGATGCCAAAGGACTGCATATAAACTACTAAATGGCTCCATTCAGAATCACTAAACACACCAAAATACAAATGAAAAATGAAACCGATCTGAAGGCGGCTCGACACCACAGTGAGTAGTTCCTCTGTCAGACCGCTGTTTGGAGCATCTGATGCCCATATGTACATAAACAACATTGATCCTCACAAACTACTCCAAAACACTTCTTCGGCATGCATCCGTTATAAAACACTCGCTGTATACAATTACGTGAATATACTGAGCTGTATTCAAGCAGAAATATGTTATAGTGATCAGTGCGCCGAGAGCGCACATACACTGTTCTTTGCGCATCAATTATTTATTTATATATATTTTTACATTCACATTAGTGAATATATTATATTTTAGTTTTAAGTTATCTTGCGCCCCACTGACCTAAAGCGCGATCTACCAGCATTGCCTTCGATCGCGATTGACCTATTGGGCACCCTTGCTGTATGCTATTGTTACTTTTTCAATGTTTCACTGCAGGTTTTTTTTTTTCAATTAAAAAAGCATTTATTTTTCATAATGTTCAGCGAAATTATTTGTTCGTCTGAGGTGGGATGGGGATTCAATGTATTGTTGGCTATTGCTACAGATACACCCGTGCTACTTATGACTTATGGTTTTGGGGTCCAGGGTCACAAATGTTAAATTATGTTGGCGCCAATAGCCTTGTGGGCAGCACGCTGACATGTAACACCGTTGCACTTCAGGTGTCCCGAGTTTGAGTCCCAGTCTCTTTCCTAATCTCGCCCCCTCTCTCTCCCACTTTGCTTCCTAACCACTTACTGTCCTATCGAAAGTAAAGGCATAAAACGCCAAAAATAAAATCTTTTTGAAAACATTTTTGGAAAATTGCGATCTGATCTAGATTGTGATAACAATCCGACATGTGCTTGAGCCACAGAAACGGGAAACAGATTTTAGTGCTTTCTGACAATCTGCATAATGAACTCCTTTTGTTCTTCAGTCTTTGAGAGGAGTCAGTTGTACTCTTGGATACACCTCTTTCTTGCATTGTTTGCCCAGGTACCCCCCAATAAGGGCCACCCTAGTGTGTTTATTTATTTGTTTACTTATTTATTTATTTACTCTGTTCTGAATGAGAATGAATTCTTGGTTTCCCAACCTTATAGATTCTTGTGTAAATCAGTAGCACACTGTAAAAAGATTTCCCAGACTGCCAGCGTTAAAGTGCTGTGGTTGTCTTGCTCTTTGTGCAATCAGTAGAAAGCACTCCTGCCAAGTAACATGAGATACTATGTATGCTACCTGCTTCCGAGCAGAGCTACACAAACCTGTGACCAAAGCTTTACCTGCGGTCTCACATAGGAAGTGGCCGCCACCCACCGGATATCCTCCTAACTCCCACGGCTAAATAAAGCCATAGTGTAGAGCAGCTGATAGCGAGAGATGTTCGCCCTCTGCTGCTTCAGCATGTGTGATTATGACACTGCTGCTCGATCTGAGCGTGACACAAAGACCGAGTCTCTTCCTCTCTCATTCACGCTTACATTCTGCATTGTAGTTGGAAACTTCCTGTCCTTTTACATACTGTGAGTAAGAGCATATGCCCTCTGTAGAGTCAATGCTGGTTTTATGATAAACAAAAAAGCAGCCACAGGATTAAGTCATGAGACAGTTTCCTTCCTAATGCTCATTTAAATTTAGACATTATGTTCTTAAAAGGACAAGAACGAGGTCTATCTTGAGAACAGTGAATTTTACCTCTCCAGATAGCAGGCTGAGCTCACAGGGTCTCTTAATTCACCTCACAAAGCTTGACTATATTATTAGCCTTATCCAGAATTGTTTTCCTAAACTACTAAGGCTTTAAAAAATACAGCGAAATTAAAACTAAATTATGATGCATAGTTTAGGGAAATCAAAATGTAGTTTACTACAACAAATAATAATTTCATAGAGTCAAATTGGCTTCACACTCACTGACTCTCTCATACCCACTCTGGCTGCTTTCAGCACATTCAGGAAGTTGCAGTAAATCACCGTGACAAAACAAGGAAACATGTACGAAAGCGGAAGTCATGAGTCAGCATTAGTCCTCAGACTGCTATGTCCCACCAGCTGTTTTACAGAGGATGTGATTATCATTACATGGAGCTTTCGGTTTCTCATTCACATGGGGACAAATGCTGTTTTTTTTTTAATCTGCTCACTGGTCAATGGGCTTCGAGCTAGCTAATAACAATATATAGAGGCATATGAAGGTGAGGACCTTGAGGAGGAAAAGTTTAGTTGTTTACTGTGCCCGAGTCACATTAATATAGAATTGAGTTGATATGTGGTCACAGGTGTGCGTGTGTGTGTGTGTGTGTATAGACTATTTAAAGAAATAGTTCGCCCAAAAATGAAAATTCTGTCATTGATTACTCACCCTCATGTCGTTCCAAACCTGTAAGACCTTCGGTCATCTTCAGAACACAAATTTAGATATTTTTGATGAAATCTGAGAGCTTTCTGACCCATAGACAGCAACGCAACTACCACGTTCAAGACCCAGAAACTAAGGACATCGATAAAATAGTCCATGTGACATCAGTCGTTCACTGCATTATACAATAATTAATGTGTTTATATAGTTATTTAATAAGACATTTTTGAAAAAAAATTTTTTTTGAAAGAAGTCTCTTCTTCTGCTCACCAAGGCTGAAATTATTTAATCAAAATACAGTAAATAAGAGTAATATGTGAAATATTTTTACAATTTAAAATATTGCTAACTGATGAGAAAATTATTATTTTATATATATATATAATATATGAGATACAATTATGTATACAAAATTTGGCTTCATCTTTAATCTCTTTCAAAAGATTTCCAATGTGCTGGAGTGGAGTTGTATTTTTACATATGCAGATCTTCATTCTGCACTGAAATTAGCTGTAAGATGTGGCGATCTGGGGACAATCACTGACTACGCTTAGCATGTGGATGTGTCTCGGCTTTACAAGAGGTCACCTGTGGCGTTTACTAATGGCGGAATACCTTAACATTGGTCCCCTGCTGTTTCTATGCATTTAAGTTTACAAAGGAAATCCTAGAGTAGGGGCTGCACAGGGAAAATCGCCTGCGTATTGAAACGCGAATCTTGTCAGTAAAGCCGTCTGTAATCAGCGGTAAATCGCCATCACGTGCGTGCTTTCACATTGAGCAGCAGCCGTTGTTCACTGACGAGCTGCGCAAAACCACATTCATATTCGCGCGATTTTTGGCCGCAGCTAGTCAGTGAAAAAACGGCTCTCCTTCTCTGTGTAGTTAAGTCTGAGCAGGTGAAAGCACGCACGTGGTGATGATGATTTACCGCTGATTACAGAACGGCTTTCTGACAAGATGCGCGTTAAATATCGCATGCGATTTATCGTGCAGCCCTATCCTTAAGGATATAGCTTGAATTAAATGCTTAGAATACTAAATAAACAAACTGTGTTAAGGTAAAATTACAGATATTCCTTTTAGCACAAGGCAGGCATCAGCAGAAATGCTTGGGCAGCCGGATAAGTGGGTGTGTTGTTGGCAAAGGGTGGGGGTGGGGCTAATGATATTAGTAGTGATTGGCTAATTTATGAGGCTGTTTAGTTATTAATGTTGAGTATCGGTCATCCATCATGGCGGTGCTGAAGGAAGTCAACCTGCACCGTTTAACTGCCGGGCCAGAGGATCACTGAAAAGCACGTTATGCTGTGGAAACCACCGCTGCTCAGTAACTACTGTAGACAGGCAGAACATGACATAGTTAGTTGAAGTCATATGAGGGGTTTGCCCAGGAACTGTACATGGACAAACAAACAAATTTATACTGGAAAACCCCCCAGCATCATGAGGATCTTGCATAGCAGAGCGCCATCAAGAGGAACTCCAGCAGAGAGTTAAAGCACACAAGGGACAGCAGCACTTATTTTTTATCCTCCTCTCGCTCATGTTTTTCACACACTCACATTCCATTTTTCTCATCCTTCTGGTGCATGTGTTTTTGCTAACGTTTTGTGTTCTCAGCAGGAGAGTATGAGCAGTTTGGCCATTTGAATGTTCTTGAAACATCAGATAAACGGTTCACTGATTGTGTGATGCATATTTCACACAAAATAGTCAAATCTGGCTGAAATCTCCAGGTCCAATCTATTTGGCTGACTTCTACACGTTACTGGAGCCCCATCTGGAAACAAAAACGTGTTAACAAGTTCCCATGGTGCTGCACTGAGAACTTCTGTAGAACAACTACCCTAGTTTTTGCCTCAGGGTTCAGATACAGTTATTTTTTTTCACGTTTTGTCATGTTGCAGCCTTATGTTAAACTGCTATAAATTACTTTTTTTCCCACATCAATTTACACTCCATACACCATAATGACAAAGCAAAAAAACTGATTTGTGACAACTTTGCAAAATTATTAAAAATAAAAAAACTGAAATAAGTACATTGCATAAAAAAGGGATAGTTCACCCAAAAATAAAAATGTGATGTTTATCTGCTTACCCCAGGGAATCCAAGATGTAGGTGACTTTGTTTCTTCAGTAGAACACATTTGATGATTTTTAAGGCCAACCGTTGCAGTCTATCAGTCTTATTATGGATGGCAACGGTAACAAAGTCTATGAGAGTAAAAACGATCGGTTTGGGCCAGAAACCGAACAGTATTTATATCATTTTTTACCTCTAATACATCACTATGTCCAACTGCTTCGAGCACGCACATGACTTCCTGTGCGTGAGATCTGTATGCACTCTGGCGTAGTGTACGTTAATGGGTGTGTTGTCGCGGGAGGAGCAAACGACAGACACAGTTTATTAACAGAAAATAAACAGTGTCCAGAAAAAAGGGAATCAAGTGTCCAAAATAAACAGGGGATCTGGTGTCCTCGTCGTGCTGCGGGGTTCGTGCAGGGAAGGGCAGTGGTCAGGAAGGAAGGAAGGAAGGGTCCAGGTAAGGGGCGGAGTTCGGCGGCCGCACGCGCTCCCCTCTCCCTTGCTTTTTTTTTTTCCGGTCCCGGGGTGTGAGGGGCGGCGGCTTCGTCCTTCTCTCTGCCCACGGCGCTTGAAGGGACTAGATGGCCCGGCATCCTTGCCCGACGGCCGTGTAATGGGTGCGGTTCTCGTCCGGACTGCGGGTCCGGCAGCTCATGACTCTGGCGGCACAGGAGTCCCTCTACGCACCCCTCCTGGACCCACGAGGACACCAGCGTGCATGCACGGGGAAGAGACAGGTCTCCCGAGGAGAGGCGCGCTCGGCATTTAAACAGCGGCGGCGATGAGGCTCCATTCGGTTCAGGTGTGCCCCATCACACGCCGCCAGCCCTGGCTATTCCAGCGCCCCTCCTCTCTCACGCACCCAATCCTGTCGGGAGCCTGGCGAAGGGCGGAGATTAAGGAATGGGGTGATGCTGATAATTAGGGGGAGGTAGCCGACTCGTCACAGTGTGTTGATACCCAGCTGAAGATCAATCAACCATAACTTCAGGCAAGCAAGCTCAGAAGTCAGTTTGAACAACGGATAAGCGCACGTAAGACCATTTGATTAGCCGTCGTACCTACAATGTTTGTGCACTGTGTAAACAATGAGTGACGTATACGCGCGAGAGATCACTTCCGGCGCTTGCGTAAACTTGTAAACTATGCCAGAGCGCGTACACACCTCACGCATTGGATGCCGTGCGCACGCTCAAAGACAATTTTGGTCATAGTGGTGTATTAGAGGTAAAAAAGGATATAAATACTGTTCGGTTTATGGCACAAACCGATCGTTTCGTGTCTCAGAACATCAATGTGTCGTCACGAGCCACATGGTTTAATTTGGATTTGTCTGCATGTCTTTTTTTACTCTCATAGATTTTGTTAACATTGCCATGCATTATACGACTGACAGACTGCAACGGCTGGACTTAAAAATCATAATGTGTTCTACTGAAGAAACAAAGTCACCTACATCTTGGATGCCCTGGGGGTAAGCAGATAAACATAAAATTAAAAATTTTGGGTGAACTATACCTGTACGCAATACTTTTTTGAAAGCACCTTTACAGCCTCAAGTTTTCTTTTGGGTATGATGCGACAAGCTTTGCTCATCAGCATTTGGCAATGATCTGTTATTCTTCTCCTCACCTCTTCACCTCTCAAGCTCTGTCAGGTTGGATGGGGGCTGACAGACATTTTCAGGTTTCTCCAAAAATATTGGATTGGATTCAAGCTCAGGCTGCGGCTGGGCTACTCAAGGACATTCACACATTTGTCTGTAAGCCACTCTTGCTGTGTGCTTAGGGTCATTGTCCTGTTGGAAGGTGAACCTTCTGCCCAGTCTGAGGATCTGAATGCTCTGGACTAGGTTTTCATTAAGGCTATCTCAATATTTTGGTGCACTGAGCTTCGGTCCCTGCCCTGACAATAAAAATCAGCCCCACATCATGAGGCTGCTACCAGCACACTTTACTTTTGGGATGGTACTCTGCAGGTGAGGAGCGGAGTTGGTTTCCTTCAAACATGATGCTTAGAATTGAGGTTCATCAGATCAGAGAATCTCTAGAATCTCTGTTTTCATGTGTCTTCACTGAGGAGAGGATTGAGTTTGGCCACACCGCCATAAAGCCCAGATCGGTGGAGTGTCGCAGTGATGTTTATCCTTCTGTAGGTTTCTCCAGTCTGTATATATGATCATGGAGCTCAACTAGAGTGACCATCAGCTTCTTGGTCACCAGTATAACCAAGGCCCTTCTCCATCAATTGCTCAGTTTGGCCAGGAGGCCAGCTCTAGGAAGAGTCCTAGTTGTTCCAAGCGTCTTCCATTAAGGATAAAGGAGGCTACATGATTCTGTGAACCTTCAATGCAGCAGAATTTTTTCTGAACTCTTCCCCAGATGTGTGGCTTGACACAAACCTGTTTCTGAGCGCTACAGGCAGTTCTTTTGACCTCAGGGCTTGGTTTTTGCTCTGATATGCATTATCAGCTGCTAGACCTTTATTAAGACGTGTGTGCCATTCCAAATCATACTCATTCAAATGAATTTGCTACAGTTTAACTCCACTCAAAGTGTAGTAACATCTACAAGTGATATGAGTGCTCCTGAGCTAAATTTCAAGTGTCCCAGAAAATGAATACCTATGGAATGAAATCATTTCAATTTTTTTTACTTCTAATAAATTTGCAAAGATGTTACAAATCTTTTTTGTGCTTTGTCATTATGGTGTATGGAGTGTAGATTTATGTGGGAAAACAAAAGTAATTTAAAGCAGTTTAACATAAGACTGCAAAATAACAAAACGTGAAAATAATGAAGGGGTATGAATACTTTCGCAAGGCACTGTATATCTGGAACATCAAAGTTTTTCTAAAGGAATTGGATGGAGAAGATTATAAGAGTTACTCATACCTGTGTGTGGTCTTTTATACCTTGCTCTATGAGACAGTCCCTCAAGAAATTCAGTACTCTGCTCTATATTTTTATGGCAGTGGGTTCTGGTTCACATACACACACACTTATGGCTCTTATTTTAATCAGATGCATTTGGAAAAGACAGACTCTTTTAAATATTAATTTTCTGGACTTTGCCGAGGAGTTTCTGCATAACACTTTAAGCCATTATATTATCTTGAAAACTTTTCAAAGCGTTGGATTATTTTCAACATTGATGAAGTTGTAACCTAGTTTCTGTCACCGGGATGGTTTTCCTTCAGCACTGGGGTTTTCCATGTGAGCCAGAGGACATATTATCTCTCGTTCACATCTCCCCTTTTCTTTCTCTCTCTTACCTCACATCCCGTGATTTGTTGGAGGGCTTAATCCAGGATCTTAAATGAAACCTTGAGGGTCTCTATGGGATCAATTTGAAGGGATTTCTCCTCCCTGTTCTCTGTTGTTCCTCTTTCTTCCTTGGTTTCTCCGATCCTGTCTTCATTTTTTCTTTTGGCTGAATGCAGCGTGTTTGGAGCCAGATGTATTCGGGTGTCAGTTTGATCTGTTGGTGAAATGCTCTCTGGTGGTTGGCCGATCACTCTTGGCTTTAATCGGGCAATCAGTTGGGGGTCTCTGTTCGCAGGTCCAGTCTGCCGCTTCCTGGGAGCAGTTAAATAGTAAACGTCTCTGTAGGTGAAAAAATATGATCAAGATAGCCTCGAAAACTGGATTTGACTTTTGCATTTAAGGTAGGGCTGGACGATATGGCCAAAATTTATATCTGACTATATTTCTTAATTTCGGTCGATACAATATAATTCCGATATTGATATGAACAATTTTAAAAAGCCTCGTAAAAACTGCCAAGAACGCCCACAACAGATGTCTGTGCATACAAACTTATGAAAAATGAATTTGCCAAGTCTATGACACCTCATATAAAACCATATAATATAAAAACAGCACAAATAAAGTAATGTTAACATTTTTATTGAATTTAGCCTTCATTCAAACAAGAAATGTGAAATCACTGTCAAATAATCATTCAGACTCACGAATAAATATTAATATCTTAAACTTCAAAACTATAGGCTAACAAATACACTACAAGTTTTGAAAGATTTTAATGTTTCTAAGAATTCTCTCTGCTCACCAAGAGGCTTTGAGTGAACCAAAATACAGCAAAAACAGGAACATTTTGAAATATTTTTTACGATTTTTAAAATAGGAATGTTTTATTTGAAAATATTAAAAAATTTAATTTATTCCTGATTTCAAAGCTATATTTTTAAGGATCATTACTCAAGTCACATGATCATTCAGAAATCATTATAATATACACATTTGCTGCTCAAGAAACATTATTATTATGGTGAACACAGCCGAGTAGAATTTTTTCAGGTTTTTTTGATGAATAGAATGTTCAGAAGAACAGCATTTATCTGAATAGAAACCTTTGTAACATTATAAATGTCTTTACAATCAATTTTGATCAATGCTAAAGCTCCTTGTAACATGTATAATTCTAGAATTTCTTACCAAAAAGAAGAATCATACTGACTCCAAGTTTTTGAATGGTATAGTGTATAATGTTAGTAAAGCTTTTTTTCACATAAATGCTGATCTTTGGATCTTCTATTCATCAAAGAATCCTGAAAATAATTTTTTACTCAACTTTATATAGTTTTAAATATTGTATCAGCAAATCAGTATATTAGAATGATTTATGAAGGATCAAGTGACACTGACGACTGGAGTAATGGCTGCTGAAAAATCACCCTTGCATGAATAAATTGCATTTTAAAATATAATCAAATAGAAAGCAGTTATTTTAAATAGTAAAAATATATTTCAAAATTGTACTGTTTTGCTGTACTTTGGATCAAATAAATGCAGGCTTGGTGAGCAGAAGATAATTTAAGAAACATTAAAAATCTTGCAGTTCAAAACCTTTTGACTGTTAGTGTAGGCTGATTATTTTTATAGATTGAAACAAATGTGCTTTAGTCAGTATAAAGAGTATGAAAAGTACTTTGAGTTGCTGCAGAAAAAAAAACAACAACAACAAAAACATGTTGCTGGAGACGGGCTTAATAAAAATGCAAACTGATTGTCTGCCAGCACGAGGCGCTGTGAGAGCGGTGGAAGTAACGGTTTCTCCAGTAACGGCTGTAAACAAAGCAGCTCCACTCATGAACGCTACTTTATCAGATAAAAATAAAAATGCCATCGAAACTTTTGTCATTTAAGAGATACATTCATATTAAAACACCCAGATGTGTTTGATTTTGAACCGTGCAGTTATCAATGTTCTTCATGAGCCACAAATAAATATGAATTATGCACTCTAAAAAATGCTGGGTTAACTACAACCCAGTGCTGGGTAAAATATGAACAAACCCAGCTATTGGGTTGTTTTTAACCAGCGGTTGGGTTGTTTTGAACCAACGGTTGGGTTGTTTTGAACCAGCGGTTGGGATCAAAACAACCCAATTGCTGGGTTTGTCCCTATTTTACCTAGCACTGGGTTGTATTTAACCCAGCATTTTTTAGAGTGTGGGAAACACTGGTAATGTAAATCGAAATATCACAAATGTGTTTAAAAATCATATCACCGTTATTGAAAAAAATTATATCGCGATACATATTGATATTGAATTATTGTCCAGCCCTAATTTAAAGTTTTCATGTCAACTCCCTGAGGGTTGTAATGTTTGATGTTGTACTCCGTTAGACCTTGTCTTGCACTAAAAAGGAAATAATTTTTTTGCCTTTTAATGTGGTGCTTGAGAACAAGTGAGAAGGGGAGACGGACAGGAGGGTAATAGATGTCTCCGTCGGCTACTCTCACTTAAACGGGCAGAGCTTGCTGAAGGGAACCCGTGGGCTTGAATCTATTATTCACATACAGTGCTGCAGATCCTGTCTTTCAAACACATGCACACACTCACACAAAAGCGAGGAAATGAAAGCTGTCGGCTGTTAGCTCTCGTGGAGCAAATGGACAGAGCGAAGGCCTTTTGTCAAGACATGAATCTCCAGTGACTCTACAAAGACCTACTAGTAGAGACATTGTGTGAGAAACAAGGACAGATACAGTATCTGTATTGAGTGAATAAAGCTCAGTGTTGACTCTTGAACCGATAATAGTCTTGCTGAGTCCTGGTTTTTCAGTTGAGGTTTTTTTTGAACTGCAGGATTTTGGCATCAAGAACCTGGATCAAAATCAGTGTTCAATGGGACGTTTTATCTACTTTTTATGCTCTAACTGCTTTGAAACAGCTATTTTGATTGCATATAAATATCAAGAAATTGAAATATATATTTCAGTTATAAATATTTATTTTATTTGAAGAACTATGGGGTTGATTGGCTTTCAGAAGACAAAGTGCCACACTATAGTCAGTATTAATATGATGGGGTGAAGCAGATCCTTCGCCTCTAGCAAATAATCTTCAGATTCATTTTCAGAAGTGACTCACTCTTGCTTAAAAACACAAGAGCAAATTTAGCTCAACAAGTTCAGGCAGAGTTCTGATGGAAATGCTAAATATAAAATGGTTGGTTTGAAATAACATCAAAACTTGTGTCTATCCAGCCTAGGGCCAGTCCTAACTTTCTTTCATCACTTTATTCTTCAGTCCTAAGTTTCTGCCATTTCACTTTATTTGTGAAGTCAACATGAAATGAAAGCACACTTAATGCAATCTTCTTTTCTTTTTGTGAAATATTCATTGGTACAATTAAAAATATTTTGGACCCACTTTATATTAAGTGTAATTAAAACGGCTATTTTACTACATTTAAAGATCATTTAATACAATGTGTACATGTTTTTACATTGTACTTATATTTGAAAATACTGTCCAGTAATTCCATCTGTAATTACGCTATTGACCCTACTACTACCCTTAAAGGAGTTGTTCACCCAGAAATGAAAATTCTGTCATTAATTACTCACCCTCATGTCGTTCCAAACCCGTAAAACCTTAGTTTATTTTCAGAACACAAATTGAGATATTTTTTGATGAAATCCGAGAGCTTTCTGGCCCTCCATAGACGGCAATGCAACTGAAACATTTTATGGCCTAGAAACATAGTAAGAACATAATTTAAACATAAGCCCAGGGTGTAGGCCCAATGTTCAACCATAATTTTTGGAAGCTACGAGAATACTTTTTGTGCTCAAAGAAAAAAAAGAAAAAGACTTTATTCAACAATTTCTTCTCACCACACCTCAATCGCAGCAAAAGTGTTTTGAAATTTAACATGAACACAATAGTACATTGTACCTAACAATTCATGATTTTATTATTAAGTATTTAAAGACACCTAATATAAAGTGGGACCCTATTTTTTAAAACTCCATTTGTCCTTATTAAAACATATTATAAATAATGATTTTCATTTTGTTTTATTTATTTTTTTCTACTTGGAAATAAGTTATGAAAGTAATGACCCACTATGACCCAAATCAGAATTGTTTCCAAACAGGTTTCCTAAACAATCATGTCGCTCTTTGTTAACATTGTTTGACGAACTGAATACACTCTTTAGGAAGTCAACCTATGACTGGCTTTTTTGAACGTCAAAGCATTTTATAATATTTAAATATTTTTGAGGCAAGTACTTTAAACATCAAAAACTACACACTTCACCTTTGAAAATGGCCCCATCTGTAAAAGACTGGGGCCAAATGATAAGATAATTTGACCCTAAAAACTTTCATATTTTAATACCATGGTTTTTTTTAAAGGCTTTTCATTAGACATCACTGGAGCAGGGCCTCTTCCCTTTGGTCACATGGCTGGTAATAATGACATCATGGAAGCTCACCAAGCGAAGTTTAATACCAGAGTCCAGGGCTGAAAGGTATAATTTTGCTTCTTGTCTTTTTGACATGCAGTCAGTCCGGTCTAATTTAGGCCTGGGTACAGCTGTGCAATTCTAACCATACCCTGTTAAATCTGTTTGTGTCTGTTGCTAAACTAGTGTTTTTAAATGACAACAAAAACACCTGCTGCTGTTTTATTCAGTGATGTGCTGACAGTCTTTAGTGGCTTCGTTACAGTTAAAGACTATGAAAAGGCCGCAACATTTTATCTGTTAAAAGACTAAATTGTTATGACATGTTTTATATAAAGACATTTTACTCAAGTCAAGCCGAGTGCTGAGTGCTGACATCGTCAGAATTGGACAAAAGAGTGCCTTCAGTTTGACCAAAAAAAAAAAAACCCAGTGATGCAGTATGGAGTCGCACACATGTGCAATTACAAACTCCAAGCACAATGACTGCTTATGAAGTGTGTGTGTCTGAGATAATCATGTGTTCACTGAAAACCATTTCGGTGGACAAATACACACACACACACACACACACACACTTGGCTGTCTGCTGGTAGTTTATCGGTGGCTCTATCGGGGTAAACACTGTGCAATGTTTGTAGTGGAAAGCTTTAATCAAAGAGTAATTGTTTACATTTGAAGGTGGCTTGGCCTTTTGCCGTTGGGCATTCATGCATGAGGGGATAGATTTGAAATACTAGACCTAGGCCTGTCGCAATAATCAATAAATCGACTTATCGAGCAATATATGTACATGACCTCAATTTTTGGTGACGCAATATATCGCCCATTATATTTACTTAAAAATTAATGTCACCATATTTTGTACATTCCACTTGCGCCTGTGTTTTTTGCAGCTTCTCGTACATAACGTGGTGTAGTCATGAGGTGCTAGTTCAAATTTAAAAATGCTTCTACAAAAAAAAGTTCTGTAGATGGAAAAATCTGCATACAATTTCTTTGTGCATTTTTCTTTTTTTCGACTTGTTACTTTGCACTTTTTGTTAGAAAATGTTTATTTACTATTTATTCAGTTTTTTTAAGGAATCTAATATTTTGATACTTAATTTCCATGATCTAAATATTCTTAAAAATTAAAAGTTTGATGTCATTTGGAAGTGTGTAAGCCTTCTTGCATTATTATGCTGTTACATTATGATTATATATTCAGTGGCATAAAATGGTCTTTAAAATGACAGTAATATCGCTTATCGCAATTATTTCTGGGGCAATATATCGCACAACAAAAAGTTATCGTGACAGACCTTAAACATTTTTTTAATCCTGTCATTATATACTGACCCTTATGTTCTTCTGTAAGGGTGTGTGAATGATGACAGAGTTTTCAGTTTTCTTTCAGGCAAAACCCCTAAGCATTAGACCATTTGTGCTCTGAATGAATGGAGGGATGTGCTTTTACTGTTCTATGAGAGATGAGTGGCAGGCTTGCATTTTGCATTTTGTAGGATTGACCATGGAGAAGAGTGGTGAGAGTGTTAAACGGTGGTGAAATGCCAGGCAACAGCTAGTTTCTTTAAGGTGAAGGTAAAGCTTTCATTGTTGCTGATAATGCTGATAAGTTTTTAGAGGATTTAGTGCTTAAATCACTTTACATACTTCATATTTTAAATGCAGTTTGCACACTTTCGTTGTGGCTGGGTGACACTGTATGTATTATATCGGCATTCAGAAATTAATTTAGCACATTAATTATTCATTTACAAAAAGTTTGAGGTCAGTTATTCACTGTTCAAGAGTTTGGGGTCAGAAAGATTTTAAGAAATTAATACTTCTGTTCTGCAAGGGTGCATTATATTGACCTAAATTGACCGTGTATATATACAGTAAATATTTGAACTTTGAAAGTAAATCGTTTTTAGCTTCATATTCATCAAAGAATCTGAAAAAAACTCTTTTCAGGTTTTTTTCAACTTTGCCGTCAAAGGAATAAATTACATTTTAGTATGTAATTTTAAATAGTAAACATTTATTTTAAATTGTAATAATATTTTACAATATTACTGTTTTACTGTATTTTTATCAAATAATTGCAGCCTCCAGCCTTGGAGCAGAGGAACGTGCCTTTCAAAACTACCGTATTTTTAAAAGGTTTATATAGAAAACAGTTATTTTAAATTGTAGTAATATTTCACAATATTACTGTTTTTACTGAATTTTTATCTTAGAATTGTAGCCTCCAGCCTTGGAGCGTGAGGAACGTCTTTTCTTCATTTAAATGATGACTGACTCTGTCATTTGCCATTTTTACAGAGATACCCCAAATGCAGCAGACCGCTAATGTTTTGGCAAGGATTGAGCAGACTTCGCCTGGTGGACAATAAAACAGGCGAGAAAGGTCCTAGACTACTTACTCGTACATGATAAGCATAGATGACATTTTCTTCAAAAAAAAAGAAAAGAAAAGAAAGGAGTATGTTTTCACTATAAATTCTTGTTTTAGAAGCACTGTATGTGAAAACTCTTTGCAGAGTTTTTTTTTGTTATTTATGGCAGCTGCCAACACCGCAAGCCAAATTTAACATGATTAATGAATTTGCACGGTCACACCAACATTGTACTCTCATTATGCTCATTACACTAATCATTACAAAAACACAGGATGTCCCACTTTCCAGAACTTCCCAAGTAAAAGCCCTAAAGTTGACTCATTTTATTTTAATACCATGTATTTTAGTCTCTTATACATTATTCAGAGACATAGAGAACCACTTTGTGAAGCATTATGAATAATCAATAAGCAATCCTCAGTAATACATCTTATAAAGAGATAATTTCTCCCTTGACTGTAGAGCAGATTATAGTCATACAGACGGTAAAGTGCGATTTCATACGGACCTCCCGGTGAGGTCAACGGTGTCTTGGGGCTAAACGTTATTGACTGAGTGCTTCAGCATCTGCTTGTGTCCTTGTGTGGTGCTGACTCCTTTTGACCTCTACACACACACATCTTAAGTTGAGTTGTAAGCTTTGTGTTTTACCCTGATGGGACTCCAGGGCCCTCGTCTATCACACTGTTACACTCAGAACATCCATAATTTACAGCTGAAGATTCAAAGGGGAAGCGTGTTTACAGTGGAGGCTTGTGTTGGTGGACTTTTCAGCATCTGCATTGGTGTGCGAGAGCATGTTTGTGCACTTCTGTGCACTAGCAATCCCTGTTTCGAAACAAAGAATGTGTTGGACCTGATTATCTCTGCTGCTCACAAGTGCTGAAGATGTAGTTTTTGCTGAGTTAGCGTACAGGTGAATGAACTTTCTCTTTCCACATCTCGTTTTTTCCTGTTTCACAAGGGAGTGTCTAACAAGGGTAGTCAGTGTGGATCAAGAATGTAAAGTGAATAATTTACTTGGACGTTCTTATTATTTATTTAGTCTTTTCTGTGTGCTGGACAGATTATGTGGTTTAAGGGTCCTTTGAGGGGGTATTTACACTTGGTCATTTTTCATAGTTACAGGATCATGAAAAGACCCAAGTATAAATGTATCTGGTTGTTCAGGGCAGGCCACATGTATAACGTTTAATCTTCCTCAAATAAACTACGACAGCATAAGGAAGTGCAGGAGCCTCGCAATCATTGATATGAAACCTAGTAAGAGTGGCCACAAATCTCAAACACTAAGGTGGAAAATTTCACTGGCTGGCATTAGCATCAAAGTGAACTTTGTTTGCATAGCATGGGAGTACTAGATCAGATTTATATCCGATATGTGGAGACGCATTTATGTTGCCAAGTATAAATGGATTGTGCGTACCCAATCAGACAGCAATACGATCGATCCAAATGCATGAAGTGACTAAGTGTAAATGGGTTAGTAAATGTGTATAAATGTTTGTTCTGTGGTTGTTTTAGGTGAGTGGAGGGCTGTGGAAGGAGAAGAGGAGGAAGCAGAGGATTGTGGGCCATCTTGGGACAGCGAAACTGAAGATTTTTGGGTATTTACTGCACGTCATACAGAAGACAAATGTGCTGCTAGCTACATTAGTCAGCATGAAACCAAAATTCCCAATTCTTATTTTTATGGAATATTGCAATGTTTATTATAATTTATCATTATATTATTCATATCTTCTCTTCCTTGTTGATGTGCACGTTGGCACGAGGGGGTTGGGCCATAAACCTGTCCATCACATGAGATTGCAACAATTAGCAAACAACAACAATCCAATGATTTAATCAACTCCTGATGGACAAAATCAAGTGCCGCCCTATTTTTTTTCCTTGCTCATGAAGCTGTTTCACTTGTGTAGGCATCACAATAAATAAATATATTGCAATTTCCGTTTCATACTGAATGCGGTCATATTTAAAAATGTTCACGTGTAAAATCCAGTCATTTCATAAGTAATCTGGAATTTCACACGAATTCCACACAAGGGAAAAAAATGTCCTTGCAGATTTCATCACAGGTTCAAGTTGGTCACACAGATTCCTCGTGAATTTTTTCACTAAAGTGACCTTTTAAACTTGAGTGTGAGCCTTTATCGTCCATAGTACTTGAAAAACTCACTCGGTCAAAATTAAGCCATTGCAGTTGTTGGTCTTTGGCTTCCAGCTTGGTTTTATATCCCATTGTATAAAACGATCACTTGACCTGGTTTCCTAGAGCATTCTTATTCTCTCGTGGCACAGTGACACACTTGATCTTTATTTAAACTGATATGGTTGAGGTCAGATTTGCTAGCACTGCTGTTACCACAGTCCTACACTGCAGCCCACTGCAATAATGCTAAGCTATTATTGATAGGTCATGGTTCTTCATTACCAGTTCTTATAAAGTCTCAATGGGGAGCTGTTCTAGTCATTACTTAGCATAGTCTTTGTGCATCATTGATGCTTGTCAGTCACTTTAGGGGCAACTGCTAGCTAGAGCACAGCAACGTAGTGGAATGTTTTGCATTTAGGTATAGTCATGTATTTTGAGTGTTGTACATTGTACAGTACATAGTCAACAATATTAAGTGCTGGATCCAGCTGTATATTTCCTGTGTTTACAGCCAACAAGAGGCCAAGGCCTTGACAAATCCCCATTGAAGCGTCTCAGGAGATCCGAGAACTCCCTTTGCTACCTTGTTATAAAATAGACAGCTGTTTCTGTCAAATTTTTTCAAAAATGTGAAACTTTTCAACATATTTAAAAAAAAATGCACATGATATTTAATTAGAATTCAGAACTCATGCTTTCTTTCAAAGCTTTCCGTCTTTTGTACCTCATCAGGAATTGTGGCAGCTGTAAAACAGACCTCTCCATCAAACCTTGTGCTTATGTAGTTATACCACTTTCTCAGGCAAAGCTGTTGGGTTATGGGATTTTGAATGTTCTTTTTGTTATGATTAATTGAATCTGGCTTTAGTGTATTCTTGTATGTCGAGTAGTTCTGACCTGATTAGTTCCGTTGGAACGACGTAGCTCTTTATTTAGTGAAAGTTTAGGTATGATAAATGCCCTCAATCAATAAATAACTCTCCAGACCCCAGTGTGCGGTTTTGACTCGCCTCATAAATACTTCCTCTAATGAGAGAAGGAGAGAAATTTCTCATTAACAGACTGCTTAATTTAACAGCTTTACCATTGGTTACCGTGATAATTACAGCTTCTCTTTGATCTCGCCAGACAATGTTTCCCAGATTCTCCAACTCATCAGAGAAACAGCTGCTATATCAGAGAGACCCTCTCTATGGCAGGGAAATGAGAGACAGCTCCTCAATCACATGACACGCGCTCTGAAGTCTGGATTTACAACTGGTGCCTTTGTTGAACACAATGTGGGTGATTCCTGGGAGATTTCAGAGGGACCGGGGGTAAAACAGCATGCCGAAGGCTTAAAGGGATCGTTCACCCAAAAATGGAAATTCTGTCATAATTTACTCACCAGATTGTTCATGCTACTCTTTTACAATGTAAGTGAATGTTGACAAAGGGCTGTCAAGCTCAAGAAATTACAAAGCCTCATAAAGGTAGCTCTTATATGGCTTGTGTACTATATTCCACTTCTGAGTTTTAGTCTGTTCCTCACGCAAAGCTATTGTATGAGTCACTTTTTTTTATTGGTACTCTGCCAGCCCCTTATCATATATTTGGAATGCGAACATCCTGCCTAACATCTCCTTTCCTTTTGTTTTCCACAGAAGTCATACGGGATTGGAATGATGAGTAAAAGGTGACTGAATTTTAATTTTTAGCTAATCCATCCCTTTAACCCCAAAAGCAGAAAGTGAAAATACACTTGTGTCTGTTGATTTAAATGCAATGTTGGTCACTGATTGCACAACGAACCATGTTTATGTGCAGACGGGCTTTCTTCTTGGCTCTACCCTATCTAGACAACCATTCCTCTTATTACTTCTTTAAAGCTACTCAAGTTCACTCTTAAATCCCTTGGGTCTCCAAACCTGAACAAGTACTGAGGCAGGAGTATCAGCATAAGCTTTGATGCTCAGTTTCATATTCTCTAACATTAAAAATGTGCATATTATAACAGGCTTCTTTTCCCTGGCCTCTCGGTTCTGATCATATACACAGATTTGAAGACCGAGATCTTTAACCACACCTTCCATCACTCAGGAATACTTGATGCAGGTCTTTGTCTTTCTGCCTGTGTTCCTGTAAAGTTGGCCTTCCTTGCTTTGTTTTCCTCTCTTTTGTTCTTTGTTAGTACCGTTTTAGCTGTTTTGCTTAAGCCACAGGTACTGAGTGAGATACGGCCCGTTCACACCAAGCATGATAACTGTATCTGAAAATGTAATAATCCAGTCTATCAGAATCAAGTCGACTTTAAAGAGCTTGAGCATGTAAAGCGGAAGATGTGTGCTTAAAATAAAATAAAGTTGTAGTTGTCCTTCTTGATTTTCCATACAGCTGTCAATACAGCCAATATAGTTCATTGTTGGTCTCTATTGACTTTCACTGTACAAAAAATAAAAAATAAATGTTCAATATTTTAACATTTAAAAAAAAAATCATTCTTCAAAATATCTTTTACATTTAATATATAGATATATGATATATAAAAATGTAATATATAAAATTATATCAAACCATAAATATAAATTATTTATTTTTATTATTTATTAATATTAAAAAAACATCATGCAGATTTGGAATGATATGACGGTGAGTAAATGATGAAAGAATTTCAACAGAAACTATCCTTTGATATCAGAAATTATTTTTTGAGGACAAAAAAAACTATTTGCATGGTTTAATTTGGTAACTGCTCTAACAGATTCTGTGAGTTCATTTAATAAAGGATCTGTTGACTAATTCAATGAATGAGTGAACATGACTGAGTGAAATTGTGAGTTTGAGATAGATTGTGGTATTTATTAAGAGGAGTAAAAATAAACATAACACAATAGAAAGCATTAAAAGTAGCATTAGCAAGCATTAATAGAATCACACCACGCAACCCTAGTACTAAGAGGCAAAGAGAAGTGGAGAGAAATTTGGAAATGAGGGCATAGTGATGAAATGAGGGAAGCATGGTGTTATGGGAGTTGGTTGAAGATGGAGTCTGAGGGTTTAGGCAGTCTTCTCTACTGTGTGACCTACTTAATAAATACAAATGTCACACCAAACAGCAAAAGGTCATTTAAAGGTTCTATAAGGTGACTCACATAGACTTAGCCTCTGGCCACAGGTTCTCACACTTTCATTACGGTTTCTTGGCCTCCCCCTGATCACTTAATCTGGGTGAATGCTATTATCAAAGACCAATCCTCCCAAATGCCTGTGCCTTCTCACTTCTATATTCTAGAAGCTACAATTACCCAACTAAATGCATAATTGTAGCACTTGCCCTCCTCCTACTGTGGACGTTCATGCAACATCAACCCAAGTGCTGAGAGTCATTTTGACTGTCGCAGTCACTTCCATTTCCAGCACTTCACCGTAGAGGTGACACACACTGAGTTGCCCTTGGCGACTGCATTCCGTGGGTCAAAGTTCAATACCTTGATTTACAGCATCCTGTCTGGTCGGCTCTGTGGAAATGAGGCTCCTCACCACAGTGTCTTCAAGAAAAAAAGTCACTGCCAAGAGAAATTATGGCACACCGTTATCTTTTGACTCCTGCAACATTTCCATGAAATTTTCAACCATCCTTTTCTCAAGCATACAGATGTGTTTACTGCTAATATTATTTTATGGCCTGATAAGTATGACATGAAAAATTAGGTTTTTTTAAATTTAATTATAATACTATAATTTAGTGTAACAGTGTTTTCCATACAATTTACAAGCTCCAAAAATTAGTTTATAAAGTGGTTTAATTTGCAGTTTGACACTCAGGGTTTGAAATCAGTTCAGTCGAACATCACTGGATCTCAAGTCTCAAGATCAGGGCTCAATGAATGAAAACGAAAACTGGAAACGAACGAAATTAACCAGAAACAGAAATGAAATCAAACTTAATAGTTCCGAACAGAATCAAAATTTGAAAATTGCCATTAACTGGTTAATAACATTATTTTACCGTTCCATTTAATATTTGGATTTTGCAGTCAACCAATCACGAATTTAAATAGAACGGCCTATGCAAAATATTTGGATGTGCAAAAATCTACTACATTTTTCACTGAAGAACATAAATTTCATTCTGCTCCTAACATAAAAATATTATTAAAGTTACAGAAAGTTTGGAACATACTTCATAAATCAAATAGACTATGTGGTACTTTTGTTGTTTTTTTCTTTTGTCCTTTCATTCCCGTTCACTTTCATTGTTTAAAAAAGAGCAGCAGGGATATTCTGCAAAATATCTTTCAGCAGCATTTATGGGAGAGATTCCTTTATGTATTCACTATTCAGTGATTTACACTGAAATGATTTAGCTAGTGGGAATATTTTAGTTCTGTATGCTCTCGTCTTTCTGATGCAGGATGCTTTTCTTATTGATTAGTCCACATCTGCGTGTACAGGCAAGCCTGTAGTTTTGAAATTGGAATAGATTTTTTCCCTTCCACATTTATTGGCTCAGGTGACAGCTAATTACTCAAGAGTGTGTTTGTGCGTGTGTTATGCAGAGTTGATATTATTTCATGTGGTTCTTTTGTTACGATGCTCTGCTTGACTGACATGTTTTAACATCTGTTGTATTGTTCCTGCAGAGTGCAGTCTTTTTGCAGATGCATGTACGTAGCGTGTTATGATGTACCTGGCATGTTTGTGTTTTCATTTCCTCTGGTTAATATTTTGTTGCTTTGGCTGTCACAAGATAAGATACTGCAGGTGTGTGTGTAAGTGTGCAAAACTGTGTGTCCGTAAGTCTGCTGTGGAGAGGCATAGTCTCTTCTAAACAAGGAACTTTAAAAAAAAAATCAGAGATAGGCAAACAGTGCTGTTTTCTCTGAAAATGTCTCCTCTTCTGAGAGAGACAACTGACCTTTCACTCAAACACACACCCTTGTACACATCAACTACGTTATAAGATGTTTTTTCTTCTTCATGTGAGGCATCCAGATCTGACTCGAACAGCTGATGTATAGAACAAAGTCCCCACCCTACATTTTTTTTCTTTTTTGATATTCTGTTTTACTCTTATGTACATCACAATTAGTGTTGGGAAGGTTACTTTGGAAATGTAATAGGTTACAGATTACAAATTACCCTACTTAAAATGTAAATTTAAAGTAATGCAACTGATTCCAATTGATTACTTTTTGATTACTTTTCTAAATTTCTAATGAATGTTTGCAACTGTTATTCATTTTCAAACATTTAAAGCTGACAGGGTTAACCTTACAATAGTACTGAACACTGATTACTGTCAGATTTTCAAAATACTTCATCACTTGAAATTAATATTATACACTTTATTTTTTTTTTTTTTTTAACAATTTAAAAGCACAGCCACCATAAAATCAGACTTTTAGCACCTCTTTTCACTTTAAGAGTCATTCTGAGGTTAAAACTCAGAATTTCAGAATGCTCAGACTAAATATAGATTTCAAATCATAACAAGAAATAGTTTAATAGTTATGATACTGTTTTTGAAATAAATTCTTTGCATAGCTGTGACAGGAAACACTGGCATCTAGCAATGCCTTAGGGGAAACAATTAATCTTGAGAAATAAGGCATATACATAAACACAGATAGTAAATAAAACAGTTATTGAATAAGCATGTGTCCTATTCTGTGTTAAATTCCTGAAACATTGATGTCTCATATTTTAGAGCAGTCACTGCAAATTATAAAAGAAATCAATTAAACCTGTGGCTGTGTGTGAAAAAAATTCAGATGTACCACCTTTGCATCGTTACTTTCACAATAACTGTAATTTATTACCATTTTTTCCTCAGTA
>JADLZN010000120.1:105000-174016 GCA_018155175.1 Sinocyclocheilus anophthalmus
ACACACGACAGCACCCAATTTATACTCACACACACACCAACACACACACACCCACACACACACACACACACATCACACACATCACACACACACATCACACACATCATACACACACACACACCCACACACATACTCACACAACCCACACACACACACACACCACACAACACAATAACTCACACACACACACCCACCCACAACCAATACTCCACAACACACACACACACACACCACACACCACACCACCCACACACCACACACACACACACACACACATATTCTCTCACACACACACACACACTCACCACACCCACACACACACACACCATACTCACACACACACACACACACTCACATTCACACACACACACACAGAGACACACTTACACACACACACACACCCACCCACACACACACAATACTCACACACACACACACACAAACAATCACACACACACACACACACTTCACACATTCACACACATACACACACACACACACAATACTCACACACAATACTCACACACACACACCACACACACACACAATCCTCACACCACATACTCACACACACACATACTCACACACACACACACACTCTCTTTCTCACACACACACACACACCCACACAATACTCACACACACACACCCACACCACGCAACCCACACACACACACACACACACACACACACACACAACACACACACACAATACTCACACACACACCACAATACTCACACACACACTACTCACACACACACACACAATACTCACACACACACCACCACCCACACACACACACACACACACACCACCACACACACCACACACACACACAATACTCACACACAAAACACAATACTCCCCACACACACCACAATACTCATCAACACAGCACACACCAACACACCCAATACTCACGCCACACAACACACAACTCACTAGCGCACACACACACACACCACATACACCCTACCACACACACACACACACACACTCACTACTCACACACACCCCTCACACAACTCTTCACACACACACCACACACACACACACTAATCTCACACACACACACCCTCACTTACTCTACCACAGAATATACACACATCACCACACTCAATCTCATACACACAGATCTAACACACCCCACACACTCAATACGCATACCACATATACACACCCACACACTACAATACTCACACACACACACCCACACACATACACACACACACACAATACTCACACAACACACACACACACAATACTCACACAACACCCCTCCTACTCCACACACACAACACATCCACTCACTACTCACCACACAAACACCGACCACTCACTACTCACACACACACACCACACTCACTACTCACAACACACCACACTCACACACACTCTCACACACACACACACACACACACAATCCTCACACACAACACACACACACTCAATACTCATACACACAGATATACACACCCACACACTCAATACTCATAAACACATATATACACACACACACTCAATACTCATACACACATATACACACACAATCAATACTCATACACACATATACAACCCACACACTCAATACTCAGTACACACTACACACACACACCCACCCTCAATGACTCAACACAGACACACACACACACACCGACACTCAATACTCATACACACACACACACACACACACCAATACACACACACACACACACACACCACTCTCACTCACTCATTCACACACACACACACTCACTACTCACACACACACACACACACACACACACACACACCACACCACCAAACTCACACACACACACACACACACACACAACACACACACAACCACACACACACACTCACACACACACAGAGAGAGACTCACTCATACTCACACACACACACACATACTCACACACACACACCCACACAAACCTCCACACACACACACACTCACTACTCACACAACACACACACACCAGCACTGCCACTTACTCCACACACCCCACACACACACACTCACTACTCACACACACACACACACACACATCTCATCTCACCACACCCGCACACACACACACACCACAATACTCAAACACACACACACACTCAATACTCATACACACAGATATACACACCCACACACTCAATACTCTACACACAGATATACACACCCACACACTCAATACTCATACACACAATGCACACCCACACAGCTCATACTCATACACAACTATACCCACTCCACACACACAATACTCCACAAACACACACCACCAATACTCACCACTACAACACACAATACTCTCACACCCAAACTCACAACACACACACAATACTCAACACACACACCTCAACTACCACAAACCCACACACACCCTCACTTCTCACACACACACACAGACCACGTCCTACTCCCACACCCACACACCACTCACATACTCACCACACACACTCACCACACAACGCCGCACACCACGACACACACACACACACAAGACGCACCACACCACCACTCAAGACGCATCCACCCGATAGACACACCCACACGCAATACTCATACACACAGGATCACCCCCCCACACTCAATACTCAGACACCAGAGCACACCCACACACGCAATACCATACACACATATAACACACCCACACACTCAATACGCATACCCCACACACACACCCCACACGCAGACGCATAGCAACACACACCCACCCACACACACTCAAGACGCCGACACACACACACACAACAACACACGCAAGACGCCTACACACACACACACCCACACCACGCAATACGCGACACACAACACACCGCAATACGCAAGACACCCAGACACACCTCATACGCATACACCAGAGACCACACACTCAAGACTCGACACACAGAGACAACACCCGCAAGCCTCAGACACTACAAGACAGCACACACGCAAGACTCCCACACACACTCCAGACGCAGACACACACACCTCCAGAACGCAGCCACCACACACACACGCAGCGCAGCCCCACACACGCAAGACGCAGACCCACAAAGCAACACGCAAGCCAGAACACCACCCGCCAGACGCATACACACACACCACGCAAGACGCGACACACACACCGCAAGACTCGACACACACACGCAGACCAGACACACCACCCAAGCGCAGACCACACCACACACTCAGACGCGACACCACCACACACGCAAGACTCGACACAAACACACACCCGCAAGACGCAGACAGCCACACCACACGCAAGGCGCAGACACACAGACCCACCACACACTCAAGACGCCAGACCAGACACACAGGCACACACACAGGGGCACCTCAAACGAGACACCAGAGACAACCACACCAGACGCCCAGACCACAGAACACACACAGCCGCAGACGCCGACCACATAGACACACACACACCGCAGACTCAGACACACAGAGACACACACCACTCACGACGCAGACACACACACCAGCCTCAAACACACACACGCAAGACCCAGACACCACAACGCAGACGCTCAGACACACACGCAAGACCAGACACACAAGAACACACCACCCGCCAGACCAGACACACGACACACACGCAAGACGCAGACACACAGAGACACACACACGCACGACGCAGCACACAGAACACACACACGCAAGACCAGAACCCACAAAAGAGCCACACACGCAAGACGCAACCACACACGCCAGACGCAGACACACCCCCCTCAAGCGCAGACACACACAAAACACCGCAATACGCAGACACACACACCGCAAGACCAGACACACACAACCCCCAGACGCAGACACACCCACCCAATACGCAACACACACACACGCAGACGCAGACACACACCCACCGCAAGACTCAGCCCACCCACACGCAAGACGCAGACACACACACACACACGCAAGACCGCAGACCCACACACACACCCAAGACGCCAGACACACACACCACACGCCATACTCGACACCACCCCCCAACACGCAAGCGCAGACAACACACAGACACACACACACACCAGACGCCGACACACAGAGACACACACACCAACGCAAGACGCAGACACACAGAGACACCACACACACTCACTCAGACACACAGAGACACACACACACACAAACGCCAGACACACGAGACACACACACACGCAGACTCAGACACACATACACACACACTCAAGACCAGACCACACCCGCAAGACGCCGCCACACAACACGCAAGACCAACACACACACGCAAGACCAGCACACACACGGCAGACGCAGACACACAGAGAACACACACCCACGCCAGACGCAACCACACACACGCAACTCAGACACACCCCAGCCAAGACGCAGACACACAACGCAAGCCCGCACACACACCACACGCAAGACGCCAACACCAACAACCAAGACCAGACACACACACGCAAGACCAGACACACAGAGACACACACCACAACACGCACCAGAACACACAGAGACACACACAAACGCAAGACGCAGACACACAGAGACACCCAACACGCAAGACGCATCACCAGAACACACAAGCACGCAAGACGCATACACCCCCAACGCAACGACCCCACACACAGCACACACAACAGCAAGACCAGACACACAGAGCACACACACACGGCAAAGACTCCAGCACACAGAGACACACACACACGCAGAGACGCAGAGACACACACACACACACACGCAGACGCAGACACACAAGACACACACACAGCCAGACGCAGACACACAGCGACCACGACACACACCAGACTCAGACACACAGAGACACACACACGCCAGACGCAGACACACAGAGACACACCACACTCAAAGACGCAGACCCACAGAGACACACACACACGTCAAGCGCAGACACACAGATACACACACACCCGCAAGACGCAGACACACAGAGACCACACACACCAGCAGACGCAGCACCTAGACACACACACACGCAAAGGACGGCAGACACACAAGAACACACCACACGCAAGACGCACACACAGATACACACAACACATAGCACCCACACACGCAAGACCCGACACACAGATACACAACACACACACCACGCAAGACCATACACACAAGACACACACACACGCAGCCGCAGACACCCAGAGACACACAACCCACGCACGAACTCGACACACAGATACACACACACACGCAAGACGCATCACCAAGGACACACACACACAGAGACCACACACACGCAATACGCGACACACAGCGACACACACACCACACACGCAAGACGCAGACACACAGAGCACACCACCACTCAATACTCAGAACACCGAGACACCAACAACTCAAGACCCGACACACGATACACCCACACACGCAGACGCAGACACCAGATACCCACACAACGAGACGCATACACACAGAGACAGATAGAGACATACCTAGAGAACACAGCATACAGACACACAGAACACACACCCACACACACACACCCACACAGGGAAGCCCCGGCACGAGTGGCCCGCTGGCGGGTGTGCATTTTGAGAATCGAAAACAGCCGAACAGGCCACAAAATCGGCGACCACCGAGAACACAAAGGATTCAAAGAGAAACGCGTGAAACGGACGTGCGAATGGCGAGCCCTGCGGGCCTGTCATGCAGCTCGCCCGGGTCCTTGCGGCTGTGCGTGTTGCACCACTGCTTTCAATCACCCCTCCAAAACCTATCAACAGCACACAAACGCTTCTAAAGGGCGATGTCCCACGGGAGAGCTCAGAATGCCCGCTTCGGCGAAAGTCCGCTCGCTTGGATACAACACTGCGTGTAGCCGCGCGACGCCATTCCTGTGACCGCACCGTGGCCAGACGAGAGCGCACTCCACATCAGAAACACACACTCCTTTGCGCATGGGTATTCTTCAAAGCCACTTACGGTCAAATGTGCAAACTGTCAATCATGTAACCGGGGCTTGTGGTTGGCTACCACCTTTCCTCCAGCAAACTGGCTGGCTCAGGCCATTGGCCTGGCTCAAACAGCCCAAACTTGCGGACCGCAGATTGCTGCACCTCCTAAAACTGGCACGACTCCGCTCTGTTCTGGGTATAGCCTATCCCGTGATTGAAGGAGAGAGACTGGGAGGCTCGTTTTGCTCTAAGAGACTATCTATATAAAACAAATCCAGTTCAAAGCTGGATCGCTATTCCTGAAAATGGACCGCTATCTACCACTAAACTCGATCGGCTCATGGAAACAGAGGATCTTCGTTTTTTTCTCCTAGGGTTTTTTTCGTTGTTTTGGATTAACAAGTGGGATGCATTTGTGAGAGGGACTCTCTCTTAAATTTGTGCTGGTGGTTCTTTGATTATCCGAGCTGACCAAGCTATCCATGAAACGTAAGTACTGCTGTTCACTTTGTACATGTTTAAATGGCCGATTCTTCAGCATTTATGTTAACCCTTTCCTGTCTGGTGTATTGATTTAAAAAACAAGCTCAGAACGTGGATCTTGATTGTTTTAGCTTCCAAATGATATATAGTTTGATAGTTGATTGAATATTGTTTTAAAACAAAGGTAATTAAAAGGACAGACACGCCTAAACGCCCTGGGTCGGTGCGGGTTAACAGGTTAAATTGTCATATCAAACAGATCTGTGGGCTTTCTTTTAAAATTCTTGTTGACTTCTCTGAAGGAACTTGTGCAGTTTAAACATATAGATTGCATCATATTAGATGCATATATCAAACCTAGTGACATTTGCTATTTGACTTTTAACCAGCTGGTATCAAGTTAAAAAAAATGTTTGTCTAAGTGTCCAGTACTTTTTGGGGCCACTGTACACTACCAGTCAAAAATTCTAAAGTGGACAGTTTTGTAGCCAAATATAAATTGTGCACACATATAACTATTTTACCAAAACTACATAATTCTTATATTTCTATTTCACAGTTTTAAAGACTTTGACTTTTCTAACACTTAAAGTTGTCATATCAAACAGATCAGTGGACTTTCTCTTTTGAGACAAAATCATTGACTTTTCTGAAGGAACTTGGCTGAGAATGTTTTGCATGTGCAGTTTATTGTCTCTTCATCTTTTCCCATTTTTGTTTATTTTCACACGTGTTAACGACTTCACAGGTTGCCCAGAATAACAAGGGAATTAGCCAACACAGGCTTGATTAAACAAGCGAAAATATGGTACAACAGACCGCTGTTGTGTTTAGAGATTGGGAAGTTTGTAGAGGCATAGAGATATGACAGATGTGCTGTGTATGTAAGTGTGTGTGTATCTGTGGCAGTCGGAGCTCATGGCCGCTGGATATGGACGTTCTAGCCAGAGTGGCCGTGTGTGTCCACCTCTCTTATCTCCTGCAGATCCCTTCCTTTCATCTCCTTTCAGACCTACAGGGTACTGGACAAACCCCTCCCTAAAATATAGTCCCCCGCAACACACGCCCACACTCCAAGGCTGCTATCTCACTGCTACAGATGAGACCCCCTTCAGTACAGGACCAAATGGGGCACATTACCCCCCCTGACTCCTGTCCCAACACACACACACACACACATTAGGGTTGGTTCCCATCTCACCTGGCTCAGTGTCCCCTCCTCCTCGGTTAACAGTCTTTCACTCCCTTTCTATCCTTTCCCTCCTGTTGTTTTTCTGCCTTTGCCTTGACTCTAATCTGCGCCTGTGTGACATCTGGAATGTCCTCTGGTTTTAATCGAGATAGTGAGAGGGAGAGAAGGGGGAGAAGACATCGTTTGAACGCAGGCAGACACCTTTAAACACTGTAATTTAAAGCATCTATTGTGTTAATTACACAGCAGAGGTTCAGTTCTGTTCTCTGTTTTTGTTGTTTGTTCAGGATCTTCAGTGACAGTGTGGCAGACATGAAAACCCAAGAGCATCGTTCCAGCCCTCTGAAATCACACACACAAAGTGAGTATAGAGATAATATGAAGCTCATCTTTTAAGGTCAACTAATAATAATCACTGTTGTAGTCACAAAGATTTTGTGCGCTTTAGAATCAGAATCAGAATCAGAATGAGCTTTATTGCCATGTATGTTTACACATACAAGGAATTTGTTTTAGTGTCAGAAGCTCCACAGTGCAACAGAATGACAGTGACAAGACAGGACACAGATAATAAAAAGAATTATATAAAAATAGACAATGTACAAAAAAGCAAAAACAATATATAAAATAGACAATTTTGTATGTACAGGTATATGTGCAAATTTGTAAATAAGTATGTGTGTTAAATAAATAAATGAATATCGCTATTAGTTACTTAATTATCGTCACAGTCCTAAGTACTTTTTCTCGATCCCGCCATTTTATGGTGTTGCTACTATTTTTTTTTTTATCTATGATCATCCTTTGCCGTGTTACTTGCTTCTATATGATAGGCGGCTACATGAACACATTCCTCGCTAGCCTTAGTTTATAGTTCCCATATTTTTTTTTATTCACACGGGGAAAAATGTGTTCTATGTGAATGTCCCATAATCTTGACACTTAATTGCCACTAATTGTTGTCTGATGAATCAAAAATGACAATGTAACCAGTCACAAAATAAAAAATGTGGGCCATTTTTGATATGTTTGTGTGTAACCGTTACTGAATTTAGATCACTGTGAAATGTTAATGTGTTTTAAAGTCCCTTCCAAGTACTTAGGTACCTGTGTCCATCCCTATAATCACTTAGAATTAAACTACAAAATTAGATAACAATTTTGTAATGTTGGGCTATCTTATTTTTCTTCATGGGACTGTGGCTAAAAATAAGTTCCCATTTCTAGCACCTAAAATAGAGTACTCTCCTCCCCTTCAACTGTTCTCATCTTCCCCTTTTAGGTCCAGTAAAAGCCCAGCTCTTTATGATGTTTCTGTTTTTAACCTAATTAATTCTATAGCGGCCTAAATGGGATTAGGAATTACCCTGTTTTATGCTTACAGACTTCTAAAAACTGAGTGCTGAAACATCATTTAAATTTTTTCCATCTTCATCAGCAATCTTTAGAGCTACACTTTACTCTCTTTTTTTTCCTGACTACATAGTTTAGTTGTACTTGCTACTAAATACTTATTTCTAATTAATCAAACATTGTTCCAAAGCATCTCTTTTGTCAAAAAGTTATAGAGAACTATGTAGTTTGTTACATAGTTTGCTTAACTGGTAAAGCTTGGCACTAGCAATGAAAAGGTCATTTGTTTGATTCCAAAAGAAAATGCAAACTAATAAATGCATATCTTGAATGCCCTGTAAGCCACTATGGATGAATGTGTCTGCCGAATGAATAAATGTGAATCTACTTTTTTTTTATCACTGCTGAGTTTTTTTCATATTTGTTATTTTTCACGTCAACAATTGTTAGGCAGAAGGCCACAAGGTTGTGTGGACAGTCATGACTTGTTTTGAGTATGGTTGTTTAACTGTTATTCTTGTTCACGTAATAATAGTCTCGCGTAGCCAGACCTTCAGACTGACGGCTGAAGGTCTGGAATCCATGGCAGCTTTCATTGGCCAAGGCCCGCCCATGAGGCCATTTGACCGACATGTCAAACAACCAATCACAGTTCGTTTCATTCATTGTCACGTTTCGGGGCGTGAAAATGTCGCCACAATACTGTGGGGCAAAAAAGTATTTAGTCAGCCACCAATTGTGCAAGTTCTCCCACTTAAAAAGATGAGAGAGGCCTGTAATTTTCATCATAGGTATACCTCAACTATGAGAGACAAAATTAGAAAAAAAATCCAGAAAATCACATTGTAGGATTTTTAAAGAATTAATTGGTAAATTAATAAATATTAAAGTATTTGGTCACCTACAAACAAGCAAAATTTCTGGCTCTCACAGACCTGTAACAAACTTATTTAAGAGGCTCCTCTGTCCTCCACCAGTTACCTGTATAAATGGCATCTGTTTGAAAAAGTATATCAGTATAAAAGACACCTGTCCACAAACAGTCACACTCCAAACTCCACCAATGGCCAAGACCAAAGAGCTGTCAAAAAACACCAGAAACAAAATTGTAGACCTGCACCAGGCTTGGAAGACTGAATCTGCAATAGGTAAGCAGCTTGGTGTGAAGAATCAACTGTGGGAGCAATTATTAGAAAAATGGAAGACATACAAGACCACTGAAAATCTCCCTCGATCTGGGGCTCCACGAAAGATCTCACCCCGTGGGGTCAAAATAATCACAAGAACTGTGAGCAAAAATCCCAGAAACACACGGGGGGACCTAGTGAATGACCTGCAGAGAGCTGGGACCAAAATTAACAAAGGCTACCATCAGTAACACAGGGACAGGGACTCAAGTCCTGCAGTGCCAGATGTGTCCCCCTGTCCAGTACATGTCCAGGCCCGTCTGAATGTTGGCTAGAGAGCATTTGGATGATCCAGAAAGGATTGGGAGAATGTCATATGGTCAAATGAAACCAAAATATAACTTTCTGGTAAAAACTCAACTTGTCGTGTTTGGAGGAAAAAGAATGCTGAGTTGCATCCAAAGAACACCATACCTACTGTGAAGCATGGGGGGGGTTGGGGGGTGGAAACATCATGTTTGGGGCTGTTTTTCTGCAAAGGGACCAGGACGACTGATCCGTGTAAATGAAGGAATGAATGGGGCCATGTATCGTGAGATTTTGAGTGAAAACATCCTTCCATCAGCAAGGGCATTGAAGAGGAAACGTGGCTGGGTCTTTCAGCATGAAAATGATCCCAAACACACCACCCGGGCAAAGAAGGAATGGCTTCGTAAGAAGCATTTCAAGGTCCTGGAGTGGCCTAGCCAGTCTCCAGATCTCAACCCATAGAAAATCTTTGGAGGGAGTTGAAAATGTGTTGCCCAGTGACAGCCCCAAAATATTACTGCTCTAGAGGAGATTTGCATGGAGGAATGGGCCAAAATACCGGCAACAGTGTGTGAAAACCTTGTGAAGACTTAAGAAAACGTTTGACCTCTGTCATTGACAACAAAAGGGTATATAAAAAAGTATTGAGATGAAATTTTGTTATTGACCAATACTTATTTTCCACCATAATTTGCAAAAAAAAATTCTTTAAAAATTCTACAATGTGATTTTATGGAATTTTTTTTCTCATTTTGTCTCTAATATTTGAGGTATACCTATGATGAAAATTAAATTTTTAAGTGGGAGAACTTGCACAATTGGTGGCTGACTAAATACTTTTTTTCCCCACTGTAACAGACCGGTGTGTAAAACTCTCGGACGTATTTTAAAGATTCTATGCCGTGAACTTTAAATATTTCACATACTTTTGAAACTCCAGTGTTTAGTTGATCATGATAAGCGCTCGTCGTCACAGTTGTAAACACGACAGCATTCTTCTTGAGGGGGTTTGGCGTCACAGCATCTTTGTTTCCAGGCGGAATGTTAAAGAAAGTGACACATCTCCCGAAAATCCTGTATAATTCAACCAATCAGACGACGACTTCGACACTCCTGAAGTGTTTCCACTTTTGTGTCCCATATGCATCAGACGTTTAGCCAACAGTCCGTGGGCATGACGTCTGAGGCTGAGACTAACGTAATAATGATTCTACTGCTGGGCAGCTGTTGTGCTTTAAAGGCGGTTTATACCTTCTGCAAGTGTGTGCGTGTCAGTGTGCATTAGGAAGCATGAGGAGGTATAGGTCTTAGTAAGCTGCAGCATGAACAAGAGCAAGTATGCCGAGCTTGAATCAAAGAGGGCTCAAACTCTTTGCCTGAGGGTAAATTGATGTGTGTGTGAGAGAGAGAGAGAATGAAAAAGGAGTTAGACCCTCTCTTTCTTTCAGTTCACTTTTGTTACATCTTATTTCTTAAATGACAAAGTTGAAGGCGTTATCTTGTTTTGACAGGTGATGCACGGCCCCACTCCCAAATGAAGGGTCTCCAGTTTCGCAGCATTGCCCCCAAAGCCCCAGTAGTGGTTCCATCCTCTGCAGTTCTATCCTGCCAACCTCCCTCAGCCCTTCCAGAAGCATCCACAGCTGTCAGCCCCAAATCCATCCTTGTCCCTGCCCAGAACTATGCACTCATGCAGGTGGCTGGACAAGAGGGGACCTTCTCATTGGTGGCCTTACCTCAGACACAACAGCAACAGCCAATCCAGAAGAACCTTAAGCTGCCTATTCCTAGATACCAACCGGTGCGAAGCAAGAGCGCTCCAGAAAAAGGCAGTAGCAAGATGCCGAGTCCAGCCAAGGTTTCTGCAACCATACAAGCTCAATCACCTGCTGTGAAATCAGACCAGAGTTCAGACCCAGTATCGGAGCATCTTGTTTTAATTGATGCTCCTACTTTGTCTGAAATCAACGTTGGGCCCTTGCTCCCAGGATCACAGACAGATCGAAAAGTGGAACAAAAAAGCGATGCTGGTCCACTCAAAAACCAGCACTATCCTTCTGGAACCTCCCTTGTTGCCCCTGTCATTAAAATCTCACCAGTTAAAACCCAAATAGAGGGTCAAGCCTCGGCTGGCAGTGCCATCACAGTCCTCTCACCCACTATCTTTAGCAAAGCTGTTCAGATCATTCCATCTCCACCCAAGGGCAAGCTGCCCATCCTGCCCTATGCCAAGGTGAAGAACTCCCTCCTGGCACCCACCAGCCTTGCCAGCACCCCATTCTCAGAGAAGCAGACTGGAGCCAAAAGCAGCCTGAAAAGCCCTCCAGACAACAAAATGAAGTCCACAGACAGCAACGTTAAAAGTGAAAGCCTAAGCCAAGACCACAACAACACCCAAATCAAGAAACCTCCAGGCAAGAAACGGGGGAGGAAGAGAAAAACAATGGAGGATATTCTAGCCTTCGAAGCCCGAAAGAAGAGATCCTTGTCATTTTTTAGAAGGAGGGTACCTGAGAAACCTCCACCTGGTGTGTCAAATCCTGCCTCTCAAGAGAAGCTGCTTGACATATCCAAAAAGTATCGGAGTATTCGTCCCAAGCCAGTACTGGTAGTGGAAACCACAATTCCACAACTTGTTCCACTCCCTTCTTTGTCAACATCGGAGAACCTTGATCAGGAGCTCGTATTAGGACAGCAGATATCAGGAAAACAATCGAGTGCTCCACAGTCTTCGCAAGCTACTGATCAGCAGCCTGTGGTAGAATGTAAAGGTGGTGGAGGAGTGATTTACACAGGAAGTCGTCTGCTGCATCGATGTCCTACCTGCAACAGGTGTTTCCAGTTCAAGCATCACTTGCAGAGCCACATGAACAGCCACAGTAACCTGCGGCCTTACGTCTGCCCGGTATGCAGGAAGGCCTACGCTCACTCAGGCAGTCTTAGCACTCATATGAAGCTGCACCATGCAGAAAGCAGGCCCCGGAAGAGCCTTTGCTGTGAATTCTGTGAGAAGTCATTTGGCTATGTGGGTGTCTACTTCAGCCACTTGAGAGAGGTGCACCGGGTAATACTTACTGTTGAACCGTCCATCAGTCAACACGAAGAAAACATGTCTGTAGGAGAGTAAGTAATAATAAACTTTGAGCGTTGACTCTTGCTAAAGCCTCCTTGTTCTTGACATAGACGTTCCTTGTCTTGCAGGTCTTCGGAAGCTGATGAACAGGCCTCAGAACAACGTGTTGACCCAGTCGAGCTACAAATTAAGTGTGGGCGCTGCCAGGCCATCACCCCTACCTTTGCTGACATGAAGCTGCATTTGTTGTACGTGCATGGAGAGGAGGTCCAGGTGCGATTGAGGGATGGGGCCATGCGCGGGGGCCGTGAAGCAGAGGATGAACTGGTCAAACATGCAGCACATTACTGGAGGCAGCTCAATGAGAAACGCAACCTAGTGCACTGCGGCACCTGCGACGAGGAGTTCTTCTCCTTTTCCAAGTTCAAACGCCACCTCCATTCTCACCATCAAGAAGCTAGAGAGAGTCAAAAAGAGGAGGACGAAGAGGAGATGATCGGTAAGGAGGGCCATGTATTAAGGGGGCTCAGTAAAGGTATATCCCTGAGGGTGGGGTCTCACTTTAACTGCATCCTTTGCAGTAAGGTGTTTAATAAGAAACAGGATGTTATTGAGCATTGGAGGGCACAGCACAACTGTGAAAATCCCACCCTTCTATGGGATGTCCTGGACTTCAAAGGGGAGAGCAAGCTTATTGATGGGCCAAATTAACTGCAAATGGGTAATTTATTATTTGCTCCATGTGTCGACTGTGTGGTTTATGCAGGATGCAGTGACGTTAATGCAAAAAAAATCCACTAATAGACTTTTTATGCTGTTGTTTTGTTTTGCACTGTTTTATAACATCACAAATGTTGTTTTGTAATGCTTGAATTTTGTAATGTTTTGTTTGGTCTTTTTCTGCAACTTGCATAAAAGCAGAAGAAAATAATCTATAAAATTCACAAACCATAAATTCAGCCGTAAACATAACCATGGCCCAGGTGCAGATGTAATATTACTGCCAGCAAATAGAAAAACCTAAGGATGATAATGATAATTTTTAAGGTTTGTGGACACAGTGTGTTAGTAACTGCTTCATTTCAGTGAAGGCTCATCAAAAACACATTGCCACTCAGACAAATTGAAAATTTGCTATAGTCTGAATACAAATGGGGAATGATTAGCATGCTTGAAATAACATGTCAAAGAACATTCAAAGTAACACAAATTATCAGTGACATTCCACAAACACATATACATAATCACACAGTTTCAGTCCTCATTCCACAGCTAAAATAAATACTGCCAAAAAAAAAACCTCTTTTCAGTCTAAGACAAGCAGGTCCACTAGTAAGGATTTAAAATATCATTAAGAAAATAATAAACTCAGTGTGGCCAATATTTAACTGTTAAATTTAGTATGAATGTGTGTATGTGTGTTTCATGAAATATTCTGTGTTGTATTTTCGGATGGAAATGTTATGTATTTAAAATATTTTTTTTTCATGGTGAAATGTGGTGATTTATTTATATTATCAGTCTATTCAAACATATTTCTGTTCATAAAAAAAATGTCAGGGTAAAGGAATGTTACAAAACCCTCCTAATTGTTATATATGTATACTTGTATAGATGGATTACAAATATATCTAAAAAATACTATATACAGCTGTATATTGAGAATATATATTTACACAAAGACTCCCCCTGCTGTTTTGTTCTAAAAAATTAACAATGAAATATATTTACCTGTTACAGTGTCTTAAATGTTAAACCTGGAGCTTCAGCTACATTACCAGTCAAAGGTTTGAGCACACTTGACAGAATTTTTGGCTGATGATTAAGCTATGCTTAAATGTTAAAACACATTAAAATGCAAAAAAAAAAAAAAAAGGGATGATGGGATGGTCTGCTTGTGTCCGGGGTCTTGTATCATCAAACCCCGAATAGTAAAGAAAGCAGCCAACAAGTGCCCAGCACACATGGCATCTCCTTCAGTACTATTCAAAAAAAACTTCCCAGGTGGATTCTTCATTACTTTGTTGAGAGATTGCCCAGAGTGTGCGGAGCTGGAATCTAGGCTGCTTAAAGGCTGAAATACACTACATGATTTTTCCCCATTTTGCTGTCTGGAAGATTCTATTCTAGTTTCCAAAAGTTGCAACCAGTTTGCCGATTTTGGGTGGTCAAAGTTGAGAAAATCACGGTGTATAATGGGTGCATTTTTTTTAGCTTCAGACAATTATTCATTGTTTGATATTTTTAGCCAATTTTCAAAGTCTGGTAGTGTGTAATCCTTTGTTTAAGTGTTTTAGTCGACCAGTGTATGAATCTGTTCAGTCTTGTAGCGTATTCCAGCCGTAAAATAAAATATATTTTCTTTATTTTTTTCATAGTTGACTTTACTATTCTGAAAATATAGACATTAGTAATGATAAAGAATAAGTGTGTTCAAACCTTTGACTGGTGTTCGTTCAGTAAACAGTCATCTACTTTAACTGGTGCTGTGTAAAGCGAACTGATAAAGTTCACTAACGTTACATTCTTGACACAAAACGAACAGCAAATCCCAAAGCACCAATTCATTTATCTTTTAAAGTTGAATTCATATTTTAGATAACCTAAAGTCAGTCATGTTGATCTTAACAGTCAATAAACAGATAAATGCTGCTTGTCTTGTTGAAATTACCCCGTAAGTGTCTTCTTTGTAGAACTTGTCTTTAGTGGATTGCTTCTGACTTTAGCCCGATTTACCTTAAAAAGAGAATGACAAGAAATTATTTTGTTTAAAATGTGGTCTTATTATATTTAAAGTGGTTGATTGTTTAATGATGGACATTTGAAAACATTTGAATCGGTTTCACTTAACAAGCCAGTAATGACACAAGTGTCCTGGTAGCATTTTCAGTTCTGAAGATTTCCCCGCCACTGTGATAGATAGCATTGTCCCTGCATTATTGATTATTGGTGCCTAAATTAAAAAGAAATAACTAACGACAGTAGTGTGTTTATTGTATGCAACAACCTCCTGGCTGTCTGACTTTGATTTCTCCTGTCATCACTCTAATGAGCACAAGCAAACACATAAGCTGCTGCTTCTTAAGGCTTATCTTATTCCATATTACAAAGACATTTACCGCAAGACTTCATTTGTAGGTTGCACAGAACAGTAAGCCATGTAAGGCAGGAATTAAATCAATTTCAGCTGGACACATGATGGATTCATATTTATACAACAACCGATATTCACTGAAGGAGTGCTAATGCTTTTATAATGTCTGCTTGAATGTCTTACATCCTTAAATTATTACTATGTGTCATCATTATATCGTAATATTAATACACACATTTAAAACAACTATTAGAAAGCACAGTTTCCCATCCCAGTGTGATCATTTTGGTCACAAATGCAACATCCAGTATTTTATATTGCTCATAATTGTGAGTTACAGTCTTTCGATCAAATTTTATATTGTATTCCTCAGTGCTTCCCAAGCAGCTCTGGCTCTGATTTATAACCTGCATTAAATGATCATAACTTCTCTGTCCCAATGGCACAGCCACTTCAGATGCAGGTAGTGAAGGAACGTCAACACCGATGCATATTCCTCTTTAATCTGTGTGGCACTCTTTCTCACTTCCACTCTTTCTCTTCACACCAGAAACATGATCACTCACAGGAGATCAAAGCCCATCCTTCTAACAGGATTAGAGGATGGAGCTTTAGAAGGAGGAGAGAGTCTGTTTTAAAGTAAATGAAGGATGTAGGGCTGTAGAAAAGAGAGGCAGAACGGAGGTTGCAGGAGAGAGAAAGGAAGTAGGAGGAGATTGCAGAGACACGATGCTGGGGGAAATAAAACATGTAAGAAGAGACCGTAAAAGAAATGGGGAGAATTGACAGTGAAAACCGCATGTGCGTTCCATCCATTTCATTTGCAGAGATGACCATGATGAGGATGAATTCTTCATGAACTATGATGAATGGATACTGATAAAAGAATGATAGAAAAAGTTCTCCCATCCAAAAAAAGAAGCAGCCGAGATATGGCGAGCATGTAGACATTTTAATGCAGCATTAACCTGCATGGAGACTAATGGAAGCAAGACACTCTATCGATCCGTCCCGGTTTGCTCGGAGGAGGAGAAATAGAGAGATGATGCTGAGCTGAAGATGAATGAATGAAGTGAAGGGTGTGTCTGAAGTAGATAACCATCACCTGCATTTACAGACACAGGCCTGTCTGGAACCCACAGTGTGATGTGAGCTGAATGATCACATTCACTGGAATGAGAAGCTTGGCAACATTGAAAGCTTTATGAGAGAAAGGAAACATATCAGAGCATCTTACCTCTCATAACCTGTAATATGATCTTTTTATTTGATGTTGTAGATGATTTAAAAATGTAGAATGAGACTTGCATTGATCCATCAGAATTGTTTGAAATGTAAAAAGCAAACAATGTTACATCTAAACATTCTAAAAACAAGATCAAGTAAGCTTTTGTAAAGAAATTAAATTTATTCATCAAGCATGCGTTAAACGGACTGTAGACAATGTTACAAAAGTTTTCTCTCTCAGATAAATACTGTTTCTTTAACTTTCTATTATGGTGGCCCAGTAGTGCACTACACAAACAAAATTTCCACAACACAACACATAGGACTAATTTGTGTTTTTTTGTTATTTTATGCCATTTATTGAGATAGGACAGTAGAGAGACGACAGGAAAGCACTGGGAGGAGAGGGGGGAGCGGGAGTGGTAAAGGACCTCGAGATGGGAATCGAACTTGGGTCGCCTTGAGTGCAGTTGCAGTGTATGTTGATGCACTAACCACAAGGTTATTGGCACCGACAACTAATTTTGTTTTGTTGTGCAAATTTTGTGTTGCGGCTTGTTTCCGTTGTGTTGTGCTAACTTTGTTGTATTGCGGTTTGTTTGCATTGTGTTGTGCTAACTTCGTTGTGTTGCGGCTTGTTTCCATTGTGTTGCGGCTTGTTTCCGTTGTGTTGCAGCTTGTTTCTGTTGTGTTGTGGCTTGTTTCTGTTGTGTTGTGTCTTGTTTCTGTTGTGTTGTGCTAATTATGTTGTGTTGCGGCTTGTTTCCGTTGTGTTGTGCTAAATTAATTGTGTTGTTGCATGTTTCTGTTGAGTTGCGGCTTGTTTTCATTGTGTTGTGGAGATTTTGTTATGTTGTGCACTTCTGGGTCACCGTATTCTATTCATCAAAGAGTCCTGAACAAAAATGTATCACACAAAAATATTAAGCAGCACAATTGTATTTAACATTGATAATAAGCAATATTTATTGAGCATTAAATTAGAATATTTGAATGATTTATGAAGGGTCATGTGACACTGAAGACTGAAGTAATGGCTGCTGAAAATTCAGCTTTGCCATCACAGGAATAAATAATTATGATGTTATTTCTTTTTAAAACAAACTTTTGAACAGTAGTGTAGTTAGATACAGTATATGCATAAAACAATTTGCCAGTTGGGTAAGAAAATAAACTTAATTCAAGATCATCTGAAAACAAGTCATATTATGCAATGTTGCTTCCTACGCTTCCCATCTTTCTTGTTTTTATGGGTCAGAGAACATGATATTGATGATATTATGCAATGTGGTTCATTAAAAACTAAACTAAAAAGATCTATGAGGTCTGAATATGAATGTTTCTTCCCATTGCAATATATCTGTACTACACCTGAAGACACTTGTAAATACGAAGCCCTTGTCAGTGACATTGCCGCCTTTTGGTCTCTCCTGTGTGCTGTGTGGTCCAGATGGTACAGAATCACTCTGTTCCACTGGGTCTCTAGTAGACCGCCCAGAGGGACAGTAGCCATCTGCCCAGGACATCTCACTACCCATACACAACTCTGACCTGGAACACACACACACGACTACACACACAGACAAAAGAGCCACTAAACTGCTCATCTAGAACACTTGCTGATTTCATCATCAACGGTCAAAGCGTTACCACCCCAACAAAGGGGCCCCAACTCCACCAAGGGTCAATCTGGGAGCTTTTAGTAATTACGTAAACACTATTCAAGGTACTAAAGTTGTTTGCAAATACATATTTGTTTGGTTTATTTTTAGTTAGATATTCCCTTGTTGATTAAACACGCTCCTGTTTTCATTCGCAGCCAATCAGTGCTCACTCATTCACCGGAATAGATTAGTAATAATTGGCTCTCGGTTGTCAGTACTTTAGCATCCTAATGAGAGCAATATTTACTAATCTAGAAAGCGGAGTGAGAAAGTACTCCAAGTTTGGCTGTTTTTAATGAGACCCATGTAGGCTAACCAGAGCAGTCTGGAGTAATTAGGAAAGGATGTAGAGCATTTTCTCTCCCCCCGTCCCGCCCCACTGCTATCTTCCCATGTCTTCCCACAGGGAGGATCCTGACAGTGGAAAGCTAAGGGGGGGCTCAAGGGAATTAGGTCTGCCTGAGTGATAACCTACATTCACCCAATCCGACGTCTTTCTGCAAATAAGGCTAATGACATACCGCAGGCCTGCAGACATACATGAATATTATGTTATGTGCATGTAAGCGCTACATTAAGTAATATTCAAAAACCGGCCACCTAAACACGTTAAGACATGAATGCATTACACATAATTTCTTCTTCCTTACGCACCTACATACATGATGCATGGAGGAACTTGAGAGTGTGCATCCATACACACTGTTGCACACATAACCTTTGATGATGCTCCTCTGCTCCTTTGATGGCAATTACCTGCGGCATGTTCTGAAATTCTCTTAACCTTATCTGATAGGTTAATTAGCTAATGCATATTCATCGCACTGGATGCCGGGAAAATGTCAGAAGCGATATGGAGGAGTGCTTTACATTTTACCTAGGTGACATTACAACTATATTAACAAGTATTTTTAAACAACTCCCCTTTTCTATCACGCTTCATCGACAGCTGCATAGAATCTAATACACTATTACAATTAGAGCTTATCCTTTTTCACTCCAGTCGTCCTTTCCTCTGTTTTCACTTTCATGCCAGTTTGCAGGACTAATGAGTTCTCGCAATTTGCAATTAAGAAAAGCATTTTATCATTATCACCTCCAGCTATATTCCATCCCTCCTTCCTCCCTCACACCCCCTTTCCCAGATGGAGTGCTACAGTGTGGCCTCCCTTTGTGATGATCCCCCTCGGGAAACCTGGATCCCACCTCGGCGGTCAGAATCAATTACGTTCATATCTCTCTCTCCTTCTCTCTGCTGTTTCCATGAGTCACATTTTGCAGGCGCAGCATAGACTCCCCTGTCAGGTCCTGAGAAAATGCTCCTCCTTTCAGTCCGTTTAACAGGTTTAGAGGGGGCACTGGAGAGGTGATAAATTCACTTAGAGCGAGAGGAAAATGGAGAGAGGGGAAAGGTGTATGTATGGGCTGGGGAAGCGGATGACAGGTAGGCATAATAACCAGACAGACGAGGGAGGAGAAACAAGGACAGAGAGAGGAGAGAGTACATGTTAAAGAGAGAGAAGATTTTTACAAAATAGTTATCATAAAAGTTTGTTTTGATTAGTTAATGCAAATTTTAAAAAGATTCATGTTTTGTACAAGTTCATAAGTACTTTATTAAAAATGTCAGTCAGCAGTTTTTTTTAACCATACAACTTTCTAATAAAAATTCCTGATCAAAAGTCCCTATCTATCTATCTATCTATATATCTAAATATCCCAAAGAATGACTTTTATGTAAAACAAAAGAGGATGGCTTGAAAAATATCTCAATATATAGCTTCAGCTTAAAGTTCAAAGGTTATTGTTTGAAGACCATACATGCCTTAAAGAGACAGTTCACCCAAAAATGATGATGATAGATAGATCGATAGATAGATAGATAGATAGATAGATGGATAGAACTGCATCCTGCTGAAAAGAAGTCATACATGTTTGTAAGAACTTAAGAACCATTTTTGGGTGATCTGTCTCTTTAAGGCATGTACAGTCTTCAAACAATAACCTTCTAGCTTTAATACATTTCCAGCAAGGTTTCGTCAAGCCAGCACAAGGGTTTGTCTTGAAAAACATTCCGTTTCTAGTTTTATATTAAGGTCTGTGTAATTTGGTGCCTAATCATGGAGCTAATCCAAAAGCGTTCAGGTCTGTATCCTTCAGTTACTTGCAATGTTGAAATATTTGGTATGCAGGTTTAAAAGATCTCTTGAGAAACCTCTCGTATTCATTTTCCTTTGGAGAGGGCTGTCTTGGTAACAGAGAAACCATAAAATAAACATAAAAGAAAAATAAACAGGCCAAAACAGCACACAAACATTGGCAGGGTTAAACCAAACTGTGTGAATGCCTCATTCTTTCTCTTCTGTTCAACTACCTAAAACGCTCCAAATGGCAATACTGAATTTCTCTCTGGCTTGAAACACACATAATGTGGAGTTTTCACATTACATTGATGTTGTTTTTTGCATTCGATCTCAAACAGGCAAAATGCCATGCATGCACAATGAAAGCCATCAGTATAACTGCGTTACCAGATTACAGGTCATGAAATACAAGTTGTGGAAAGGAACATTAAATTCTTTACATCTTATTTGTGAGAGAGCTCTGAACAGCACTGTCAATGCAATGCCTACCTCTCACATGTCTCCATAATCAATACCATGTTATGCAGCCACCAGAGGGAGAAAGAGAAAATAAAAAAAGAGTAAGAAAGGAATAGAGTGAGCAGATCTGAGCTTTCCTGTATTAAACGGCTGAGTGGATTTACAAGCTTTTTCAGCAAGTTAATGCATTGGCTGTGCCTTTACCAGCAGACAGTTGAGTTCTGCATACAGCTCATTGACCTCACACATGTACCTGTGCCGCACGTGTCACGCGTTGCATCCAAGTTCTATTACGGAACTGGTAGAATCAATATATCAAACATCCTACCGAACACAGTCACACAGGGGCTAATATCTCAGAACTGCATACTTTAATAATGTATCTTTATACATTTATCACTGAGATCTTGTGGTTTTCAATACCGCCATGCCTCCAGGGCGCTGATATTTCTTCTAGGCTTTCCACCTGCTGTTTACTTGGACAATGGCAAGAGAAATCACACATCAATATTTCTGACTCAACAGAGCACAGAAAGCCAAAAGCTCAAGCTTACTATAGCTTACACCCTTAGCCCTGCTTTTAAAGGGCCAATTAGGGGAAGCTGAAACTGTTTGCCAGAACAGTGTGGCAATAGACTGTATAAAAGACTGAGGTAAGTACTGGCTTGCCTTTTGCTCATAATCTCGTATGTGAGGTTATGGAGGGGTTTTTTGTTGTTGGAGCAATTAGCTCCAACTTTAGCATTCTTTAATTTCTTTATTCTTTATAACATTTTTATATCATCAGTTATAATATACAATATTGAAAATTATTTATTTATGCATTTACTAGTAATTCATATCACATTAAACATAAAAAACATGAAGATTTTAATCAGGATATACCAGGACAACTTCTAGACTGCGTTTTCACTGTGTTGTCATGTGTGTTAGGGAATAAAACTTTCAAGATATGACCTATTGTTCTGAGATAATGTGCGATGTAATGTTCTCCAGTTCTCTTGGACCCGAGCACGGTCAACGAAAAAGCCCCATCGCCGCAGGCTACAAGGAGCGCCAAGAAACCGCACCTGCCAAAGACAGACTCCATCACGAGAGCCATATCAGGTTTTACTGCAGGAGTGTGTGTGTGTGTGTGTGCTGTGTGAGATCAATCCTGTGTGTGTGTGCCTCTGGAGAAACCTAGCTTGTTAGACGAGCACCTTTTCGTCTACACATCATCCAAAGGTACAAGCACAACCTCCGAGCAATGCCTTTAACTCTGGGAAAACATTACACGCAACACATGTTCGGCTTCAGGACTGTGGAGACGAAAGGAAAAATAAAAAATGAAAGTATAAGGGACTAGCAGAAAGAAGTGTAGAGGAAGAAACGTCATGTAACCTTGGAGAGTTATGGGGAAAAGATTTCTCAAGCCCTGTGAACACATATGCTTATCCATAAGCAGCAAGCCACCCCCTAACTCTTCTAGCCCAATTTTTCCATGTGAGCTGTGATATAGGCCTGGTCTAGCACTTTAAAATCATATGCAGCCTTAAATTTGGTATGTCCAAGATATAAATTGAAAAAGAAAATTGGAAACTTTATATAAACACATCATCTTAACCAATTGCTTTGCTATACACTAATTAGATGCAGAACTGGGGCTTATAAGCAAGCATCTATTTTATAGACATTAAGTCCACTGCTGATCTTATCCACCTTTTTTCTTAATTCAGTTACATTATCACATGACTCATAAGCTGTTGTTTGTGTATGCACATACTTGCAGCGCGGTCGACATTTTCGCGACACAATCTGTTATCACGCTAATTGTCTTTTGGCTCTACTAACTCCCTAATGCAACTAAAAGACTTTGCCAACATTTTGTGAAACACATCTGATATATAAATCTAATAAAATGATAAATAACGAATCCATTTCTGTTTTTTCGATGTATCGTCAGATTCGCTCGAGCACGAGAAGCGTTCCTGTTGCTATGGTTAATTCTGCGGGAGATCTATAATCACGAGTGTTTGTTTAGCACGTTCTGACTGACTGGCAATCTAACTTTTGTGGGAACTGATAAGTTTGAAAGCATCGTGAAACGTAACATTTAGGGGAAGCCTTTATCACCCCCAATTTTTTCTTTTCCTTCTCTTTCAGCGTTAAATTCTTTTCTAATCTGTTGGTGTTCTACACAAATATTGCATAGAACATCTTATATTTGTGGTAACCAACAACAGCAAAAACCCGAGCTCATATTTAACTTAATCTGACAGGTTCTGGTTTGTGGTGTGTATGGAGTTAGCTTCAACCAGGATTTTTATTGAGACCAGTGGAAAACAACGGAAATAGGGAGTCATCATGGTGATAACCACTGGTTATTCAGGAAACTCAAGCATATCAGATCAAATCAGAATTTAAACAAAGTCAAAACTAAGATTTTATATATATATAGGCCTATTGTTTACTTGAATGAGAGTGAAATGTGAGATATATATTTATATACTGTATTTATACACACAAAAATAAATTTAGCAAATTCTTTTCATAAAGCTTAAGTAAACATCCTTATATCAGCATCAAAACAGATGTCTATGAAATTCATGCCTGTGTGCATAATTGCATTCAGAATGAGTGTAATCTTTTCCTCCCTCCATCTTTCTCTTTCTCTGTCTCTCTGTGCTGCTTTTGCACTCTATCCAGCATCAAAGAAAGAGAAAGGAAACATGCAGGCATTGTGGGAGGATTACGAAACAAAAAAAGGTGTGTGTGTGTGTGTGTGTATCAGAAGGAGCAAGGAGAACACAGTGTGGGAGACTGGGATGGTACACATGAATTACAGGGTTTAGCGTGCTCATATTTCAAACACACACACACACACACAGAGACGCACACACTCGTAGTACGGTTAACTGCAGTGTAATTACAGAGTGTTATCTATGATTACAGCGGTGGCTTACACCTGATGCCAGAGAAAGTGCTGCACACTTTAAATATTTAATCAAATCCTTCAGAATGAACCTAATGAGGCGGAGGGTGGGGGTGGAATTACGCTTGCTTACAAACATGGAAACATACCTGCACACTCACATGTAGTCACGTACACGGCAAAGGAGATCATTCTGTCTGAGGAAGAAATGAAGAGGGGAAAAGAAGAAAGTAACCTTTTGATAAAGAGAGGCAGATGGAAATGAGAGCGGAGAAAAAAGGGAAAGGAAAGATTAAAACAACCAGTGGAGAAGGAACAGAGAGAACAGAGTGATTATTCTGCATTTGACAGTATACCTTTAGCCCAAGTCTTTAGTACTTTTGTAGAGTTTAATAATTAAAACATGCCAGAGTCTTTTATCTTTTCGTTCCTTGAAACTGTTGGCTCTCCCACTGCCGTTTTCCATCACTCAAGTCTTAGAGCTGTGCTCTTTTTTGTAGACACAGACAGATAGATAGATGGATAGATTTTTCAACAGTTGAAAAAATAAGAGTATACTATTTGCTATTTCCATATACTCACCAGAGCACATGAAGACACACACAACACACAAACCCATGGACACACACACACACCTTCACTCCGTCACCCTTCCATCTGCACCAGTGTCTCATCTTACGTCCCTAGCGGGGCTCTCCTGTACTCAAGACGGTGTAGGGTTTGCATAAAAGGTCTGACCCTGAACGCAACCCCCCCCCACCACCACACCCTAACACACACTCACACCACATTCATTTCCAAAAAATCATTGATTTTTCTGTTCCCCAGTAATGCTATCATCTCTTGGAAACAAAGCCACCAAGGAGTTCAGTTTGATCAATTCATATCCCAACCCACCTTTCCTTCTCTTTCAGAGGTCACGTACACAGTGGTACATATGCACCAGTATGCAGGTGGCTTTATGAAGACCATCTCCCTCCCTCCTGTTTCCCAGTGGAAATGGATGTCCATTAAAGATGACATCACACAGGCACTACAACAGCCATGAGCAGCTGTGGCCCATAAGAGAGGCTCAGCTATCCTGTAATGTCTCATATGAGTCTAGTAGACTCATGCACACACACAGAGCAACGTCATGGCTATGGGGAAAACAAATGGCACAGCTCACCTAACGCACCAATAAAGAGAGAAGTGACTATAACAGCACACACTCAAACCATAGGACAGAAAAATCACTCATTACTGTATAGGAGAAACAAATGAGATTATTTTGAGATATTTTGCTCTATCTATTCTCAGTTTTTTCTACTGCGAAACTGATTGTAGAAATTGTATGTCTGTCTACTCAAGAGTTGATGCAGATTATGTCTTAAACCTTGCTCAGATTGGAACCAAACACCAAAGTCTGCAATCCGAAGTCAGAGATTTTAAATCAAACTCATTAAACTCATAAATTAAACTCATTAAACTTTCTCATCAAATTCTTCAAGACCGATTTGTGTGTGTGTGTGTGTGTGTGTGTGTGTCTGTTTTTTGTTTTATTTTATTTTTTAAGAATTTTAAGAAGACAAAGTTGATCATTAAAATTGAGAATTAGGATGTACCTAGGATGTACTGATAAGCTGTATTAATAATATAATAATATGAAACAATGCTAATATTATAAGACTCTAAAAGTAAAATAAGCTTTTTTTAATTCTACAAGTGAATTTAGGCATTATTTAGGCATTGTACAGTATGAAACAGTGGTTCATGTTCAGATTTGCTAAAGATTACATTTAACTGGGATATTAAACGCTTTGTGTTTAATGATTTAATTATTTTTCCAGGTGTTTTACCGTATTTTGAAATTTGCATTTCATTACATTGTGTTTAGTGGTTAACAACAATGTCAACATTTTCCTTTTTCTGACCAATTATAACAATGAAAAAATATAAAAATAAAAACTGCTGATAACCAATTTTGTATCATTGAATCCTTACTAAGAAATCTTTAAGTCTAAACTCTAAATCTCCTGAGCCACAAAAGAGCAACATCTGAGCAACGCGATTTTCCTCTTAAAAAGTTAGAAGAGGTAGAAGATTTAGCTCAGAACTGTGTACCTGACACAGATCTAATCATTAACACCTAAAAGTGCACCAACATTTAAGCAGGAATAATTCAATCTTATTCATCATCACAGAGACTCAACACAGAGACAGACTCTCTCTCTCTTTTTCTCCTTGTGAAGCGCTTACACATTCGACAGATGCTCTCCTTTCGGCCAGATTGCTTTGAGGGACAGCAGCAACTGTTGCATCCACCTGTCTTTCCTCTTTTCTTTTCTTTTTAGTCTGTGAAAACAGCTTCACACTGAACACATTGTGCTTATTGGTCACTGTGGGCTTGATGTCATGTTAGAGTATCAGGATTTTAACAGAAGATGAACTCTCAACAGTCAATGTCACTGGCAAGGCTGATATTAAATCTGTCAGGGTAAGGACCATAGCAACACACACACACATCATGCAATCACACTAACGCAGCCCTGCAGGGCCCCCTAGTGCTGCTGAATAGCCACTAAAATGGAAATGAGCACACATACATATATGCATGCATACCCATACACTTCTTTGATATTTGACAGGTTGTGTTTTCTTTTACTCTTTGCTGAATACCTTCCAACACATTTGCTGACTGAGAGTTTTCAAGTTTATTCACAAGAATATAAACATCAGTACAGTTGGTTTTAAGGCTTTCAAGACCACATATGGAAGGTGATGCCAAGAGAGAATAAATAAATACATAAATACAATTATTAAACAATTAAATAAATGGAGAGGTGAACTTTCGCTGAAATTAAAATTATGAAAAGGATGTTTGGAATTTTTTTTTAATGCAGTACAATATTATGTTACTCCATACAAAGTAACTAATTGGGTTACTTGGTTACTTTTTATGGAAAGTAATGCATTGTTACTTTTGGGTTACTTTTTGCATTTTTGTAACCTAAGTGTTACTTGTTTGAAAAAGTAACTCTTGTAAATTTAAAAGTAATGTATTACTTTACAAGCTATTTAAAAATGTAACTGAGATATTTTCTTGTAAATTTAAAAGTAATGTGTTACTTTAGTTACTTGAAAAAGTAATCTGATTACGTAAATGCATTACCCCCAACACTGTTCATTGGCTGGTTGACCAGCTATATGTTCTCAAAACCACCTTATAATTGTATGACCAGTAGCTCGTAGCTGGTTTGTTGCTGGTCTGAGATGGCCTACCTGGACTGGATGAGGTGATGACTGTCTTACGCTAGCTAATGACCAGCCTGAACTATCTAATAACCAGTTTGGACCAGCTAATGACTAGCTTGGACCAGCATAAAAAAGGGTTTTGTATATTTTAGTCCATCTTTAGCTTTGATGCTATCGATATGCTGACAAAATGAACTTTTAGTTGATTTCCACATTTAATATGTATTGTCTTTCTCTAGGAAAACAGACAAAAAATATTGATGACTCATGCTAAACCACACAGATTTTTGTCTCTCGGATGAAAGTATCCCTCCCCCTGCAACCATTAAATGACTAGCTAGTAGCAAATCATGGTTAAAAAGGTACAAGCCCTTCCATATCTCCAGCCCAAATTTGTTTCTAGGGAAAACGTTAACAGCAAAGATTACTGTGCTTTCATCATGTGTACATAAACCATGTCCAGCTCAATAAATTATGCACAATACTGAAATATTTCCAAAGCTGCTAAATGGTTAACTAAGCTGGTTTGTTAAACTACGACTCAAAGCATTGATCTCATTGGGCTGCTTACTGGAGTAAAGCTATAAGGTTTTGGCTATGGCAGCGTTCTGTGATGAGTTAGCGGTATTGCTATGATGTATATCGCTCTCCTGAGAGATGCAGAACACATGCTGTTGCACGAACAAGCAGCCTGAAACATGACAGAATGACATTTGGCCTCTAGTTTCACTCCAATACTGATAAAAAAAGGGAGGACAGAGGGGAATGTAAAATGCTCACCAAGGAACAGAGCCTGTGACATCATTTGACATTTTGTTTAAAAACCCACATGCACACAACACACAGAAACTTCATAACTCAAGATGTTCCCGCTGCTAAGACAGGACAACTTTAGTCCCGCTCTGTTAGTGCTACGGACATGAATGATATCTAAAATCTTGTGGCATTTTGAGGAGAGTTGTGCTATTTTTTTTGTAAGTGATCAGATTTGTGATTTTCATGTGATGATAAAACAGGCAAAACTCTAATTGATATGGGGAGTCTTATTGGGACCGGCATATAATAGGTATTCACACTAGTAACATGTAACTAGCTAAAAACCACAAAGAACACTTTAGAGATCGAGTAGCATTGTATAGTCTTGCATAAGACAAAAATCTAGCTTGTTTATCATCTATTGTTTCAGAAGGGTGGAATTGAAAGCACATTTCTGTAATTTGGCATGATCTACTTAGAATGGAAATACTCCACTGTTCTGTTTTTCTTCAAAAGGGGAGGCGCCTATAATCAGTGTTCAAGGTTTGAGATTAACAGAGGAATCTTTCAGGTTTAAGTCAGTTCAAGAGCTAATTTTTCTTCTTTAAAACGCAAAAGATATTTCACAAGAGATGCACATTACAAGGAATTTTCCCAGTTCAATTCAGGTTGAGCTTATTTGAGTGTGTTTGTGGCATAATTTAGATTTTTTATTATTTTTTTAAATGGTCCTGTCCTTCCATTTCTTTACACTGGAAAGTGAATAGTGAATAAGGTCAAAATGAAAACTGTATATACAGTTCCACAATATATAAATTAAACATCTGTTAACATTATTTTAGTGTAAAACTTGCTTTCTAACCTTTTCTGTGTGAAGGTATACCCGATTTCACATTTTAGTTGCTCTGACAACATAACGTCTAAAATCCTAAAATAACAGCAAAAATGGTGACTCTAAGGATCAAATAATACACAAGTTTAACAGAACAATAATGTAAGTGCTTTTATAAAATTACATGCTTCACATTTTCGCTTTTAAATCCTCCAAAAATGATTCCATTTGTTAGTACTTCATCATAACCTTGATAAATGCCCTTTATTAAAGAAAACAAAGGACGAGTCAAAATTATTTTTTGTGCTAATCAAACTATGCCACATATGCTGTCAGTTTTGCTTGTAATATTAACTACTCAATGGTGATTTGAAAACAGGTTTGAGAATAATTTTGTTATGGTTGCTCATGCAAAATGATGCAGACAAACACACACACACACCTGGACTGGATATAATTCAAGAAAGCAGATTGCTTATTTCCCTGTAAATAAAACAAACATTTTCTAAGAAAATTAATCTGTTCTTATTTGAGCTTTACTCGACACTCACATTTGTGATCAAAAGCACCGCAACCTAATGTTTGCCAAATGCGTGAGTGATATTTTCCTTCCCTATTTTCTGAGTGCTTTGCCATGCGAGGTCCCATACCTATGATAGAGCATACTGAGAAAGAGCATGACATTTACCAGCATGCGAACACACACACACACACACACACACACACACAAACATTCGCATCCTCATTTCAGACTCTCATATGCAGGGCATAGGTAAATCCCATCACGCTGGCCGGTAGATTTCTGTGTTTTCTATATTCAGGGACATCAACACAAAATACATATCCCTACCTGCATAAAATAATGTCTTACCAAATGTTTAGAATCATCTTGCAAATGGGAGGAAGCGCTTTTGCTCTTGCTTTGCACCTTTAACATGAAACATACAAGCATGAAAGAAAATCCCTTGCCTCTCAACACATCAGTTTATATCTTACACATCAATCACAGGCTTGGCACTGGCACAACACTAAATCTGGATCACAGGCCGCATAAACCACAGCTCATTGATATAGACTCTGGCATGAGCACATTCATCTTCTTCCCAGTTCACATATGTTACTGATCACAGTAGAACCAATCTGATTTACACACCCTCATCCCTTGTGTTCGAAAGGGTCAAAAGCCAAGATTCTAATTAAGGTTAATTCAAAGTGCTTGTGAAATTGGGCTTCTGAAATGGTGACAACATGTTGGGGTTATAACGGTGGGATACAAACACTGCAGAGCTGGAATACAGCCAAGGATGGTTTCAGGTTTTAGCCTTCATCCTTTATCTGTATGTAATATTTCTCTCACCTGACCTGAGGCGTTCCAGTACTAACAATATTGCCATAATACAACGCCAGCTGTCACTGTAAACAGGAGAGTGGAGCTGGTTGTCACTGTTTGTACTTCAAAGAATATTTTTTAGGATAGGTGCATGCCATAAAATCTTGGCTACAAAAAAATATTGGACAGTTTCCACTGTTATTGCCTAGGGAAAATATATAGTTTATCAAAGACACACTGATCTTTTGTGACAACTTGCCCCAACACAAAGGATAGGCAAAATTCTGAAAAGAACTGGCCCCCTTTCTTATTTATTAATTCAGAAGTGTGAATTTGAATTGAACTGCCCATGCCTCGCAGGAAGTGGAAATAGAATTTGAAGAAGAATGACAGGAATTTGAATTGAAATTCAAAAGATAATGGCCTATTGATCTTTAACTCTGGTTTATAAATTTGATAAATTATATGAAATAATTAAGCATAAATTTCTTTTTACACTTTTTTAAACTTTCAGACTATATTACTTCCCAAAATACAGGATATAATTAAATCCTGTTTGCTAACCCCAAATTCAACTTCAATTTAAATTAAGGAATTTAATTGAAATTTACATTTACATTTAGAATTTACAGTTTGAATTCTCAACTCAGTTTTGAATGTCACACAACCCTGTCCAACATGCTCCAGTATAGTCACACTATTCAGGGTAAGTTGTCACAATGAGGACTTGCTATTAAATAGCCTATTATATATTTGTAAACAATAAAATAATTATGAACTAGTAATAATGTATAAGGTATAACATCCAAAAGAATTTTCCTTACTTCTGTTCTTCATTTCATTTCCATTTGTCTCTTTACATTCTGCTCACTAAGGTTTTCTTTTTAAACATGACCTGCACTGTGGACAGACACACAACCCCTGTAATGATGGATCTGCCAGCCTGCATCTCTGGCTCTCTGGAGAGGACCTAGTTAAGACAGATTTGCACCCCAGGTCACAGAAACTCCAACTGGGCATGTTAGCCAGCAACAGTAGGCCTCCTTATCCCGGTGTTTAACCCTTACCCATGGCATTAATACAGAAGGGGGTGAAGTGTGGTGACCACTCTAACTGTTCTCTAATATTAGGACAAAGAGACATACATGTTTAGTGACAGCTTAAAGTTGATCTGAGAACCTAATAGCTTAGAGCAGTGATCCTAATGAGCATTAATTAGTCTCATATATGTAGCAGGGAGGAATTACAGCAGAAAGAAATGTATATATATTTAGCATGGACATAAAGTACAACTGACAGCAAAAGTTCAGCAAACGTGCCTATCGTTTTTTTGTCCTTATAGCCATTTATTTTGTGGAATACAACATACTGAATCTTCACCTTGGTGATCTGCCTCAACAGGGAAGGTGAGTGGCTTGCCTGAAGGACTCACCCAGGATTTTTACATTAACATCAAGACTCCAGCTGACATTCTTCATGAGCCAAGCAAAAGCGCCCCCCCACTGCTTTTACACCTGAAGCCCTCTCACTCCATCTCTCATGTTTTTTTCTCTCAGAGAACAAAAAAAAAACTTGCATTCTCTCTCTTCTCTTTCACCAGAAGGTATGCATCTGATTTTGCCAAAGAAAACTGAGCCTTCTTAAGTAATTCTTCATGTTCTGTAAAATTGTTTTACACACACAAGTTCTGATCAAAAAATCTTTTAAAATATGAGGATTTAAACACTCTTTCAATGGAATATTTCGAAATATTTTTGAAAGATCATGAATGAAGAAAAATAGTTGGCATTGGCTACACTAGTGCTCTGCTCTACTGTTTGAGCTATAAGAACTCTCATTTATTTTATTTATATTGTATTATTTGATTTGATTTGATTTACATTATAATTTAATAAGAAGAATAATTCATTATTCTTTGTAGTCATTAAAACTAAATTACTCAATGTCACACCACGTTACATAAACAATAGTCTACAGTTATTAGAAGATGACTGTAGCAACATTATCCCATTTATTTCAAGGATACTCATCAAAACATAAATATGTAGACGTTAGGTTTATTGTCTTTTACAATGTACAAATCAATCTGTAACAATATTAGAGTAATGTCCATTGTTCATGACATCGGTTTCAGTTACCCAGATGCTCGACATTGTCATTAAGATCACACTATAGAAACCGCCTAAAATTAGAATTTACTAAAAACAAGCCTATGGCAAGACATTTGGTATGGGGGGCACCTGGGGTGGCCAGCCAAATTTCAGGGGGGGCTGGTGCCACCCCTGGCCACCACGTAGACATGCCTCTGCCCAGATGAGTGGTCAGCATTATCATTGGTGACGGGAGATTTTAGGATATATCAAACCACAAGATGGCTCAAATAACCAATCAAATTAAAGTATTTCAGAGAGCCATATAATAAAATGAAATAATCTTTAATGAGGCACCAGAATGTTTAAATTCATAAGGCACTTTGACTTTGAAATTATCCAATTATCCATTCAAATGAATGTATTAATTAATTAATATGTGCACTTTATACAAATCTGCTCCAACTGAAGTATCGATATGGGTTTCAGTGGTTTAGGCCAGGTCATTCATCCCAAAGCAGGCATGACTGGAGAGCATCATGTTAAAGCATATTCAGACGCACATACGGAGATGACCACTATTTCAAAATGGCATATACAACACACACAAAGGTAACACTCTGATCCTGAACATCTGTATGCAGTTTCAGTGGTAAAAGATCTCATAGATCTTGCCTGTAGCTACAGACCTGTCTCTAATAACCAATAACAGATCACTCCAATCAGTCTAATGCTAGAGGAAGCCCTGCACCATCCAGACAGCTATTGGGCTAATACACATCTTCAAAAGATGACATCCAAATATTTTTTTATTCCCATTCCTGTTCTGGTTTTCATTTCCTGCCCTAGGAGAAGGGCGTGTATGAGTGTGTAGACCTGGAAGCTTGAGCAGAACGTCACATGGCTCTGGTTTAGGTGGAAAATCAAACACAGTTGTGGGCAGGCACCGATTTAACCAAACTAGGTGCTTTAATCATTTTTATGGATAGTGGGAGTTTACAACCTTTATATGTATTTATGTACTCTCAGACTAGGAGAGAGGCATAAATCATGCGGTCACTGCAGGAGAGGAGAAGAGACCGGAATAAAGGATAGAGGAGGAGACGGAAGGACAGAAAACGAAAGAGAGAGCCAAGAGTAAAGAGGCTAAAACAAACAAAATTGGACAAAGCTGTCTTAGTTTACTCTAACATCACTTTAACTCATTATATATATCTGACAGAAGCTTCATGAAATTAAATTGGATTATTTATAATTACACTGAAGGACTCAACATTTACTCTTAATGTGGGTGGGATAGCGTGCCAAAAGCCAGGTGATTCACCTTCATTAGTTTAAATGAACAGAGCCCATTAGTCTCCTTTATTACAGACTAATTAGGCCATTAGATAAGGGCCAGGTGTTGGCATGCAAAACAGAGTGATTTTGTCACCTTAGAGTGAACTTTGTTGTGATGGAACTCAAAAAGCTTTCTCCATCCCTCCCACACAGAATATTTTACAAGTCAACTCCGACCGCTGCAGGAATAATAATAGGGTTGGTTTTGGAGGTTGAAAATAAACAGGACGGGTCCTTGAGCTGTAAACCTGAGTTGGGAGTGTTGTTTTTGTTTCCATGGCTTTCGAAGCTCCACTGAGAGCTCATGGAGAATTGATTGTGTCTGAGTCACTCCCTCCGCCTGGTTACGAGACCTTTTTGTTTGTTTTTCGCCCATTTGCTTGTCGGCCCAAAGAGGTACATCTGACCCTTTGTCTCCCCTCAGAACACATACACATTTTGGTAATTAATAAAAGACATTGATTCACACCGCGCCGTATGTCCAAGCTGGGGATGCGTGTACAAATGTGTGTTTTGGGGATATGGGGTGGGATGTTATGGCACCAGCATGCTAGAGAAAGCACTGGGGAGAGTTGATGGATAACAATGCGCAAGATGTGATTTGAGGGTGTGGAAAGAGCTGGGGCAGTTCGAAATCAAGAGGGAATTCAACAAATTGGATTTCCAAAAGGAGGTTTATAATACCTGGAGAAGTCTATCTGTCAGAATTCCCTCTAAACTCAATGGCAGTCACTCGTTTGGCTGTTTGGTTATGGACCAATACAAAAGCCTTCCTGTAGCAATGCAAAGGTCAGGGGTTCAATTCCTAAATGCATGCACTATAGGTTGTTTTGCAATAAATGTGAAAATGTATAAGTACGCTACTGAATTATTAATTTTTGCTACTTGAAACATTTCAGTTCACAAGGCTTCGAATGAGTTGATGATGACTAGCGTTGGGTATCGAAAACCGGTTCCATTTTAGAACCGGTTCCAAATTTCCAAGAACCGGGTATTCGATAAGACGCGTGCATTTCGATTCTGCTTAACGATTCCTGCGTTCTCATTTTAATGTGATTAAAAACAATTTAAGTGCAGGAACGGCTGACTCCTTAATAGACTGAGTATCTTTAATAACTTTAATTGATTAATCTATATTTTATTTATGAAAGAAAACTATGCAGTGTTTTTAAACTTTTAATTACAGTTTCTCTAGCTGAATTTTTGTTCAGTTGTATTTATTTATGATATTGCTAATTGATTTGTTTGTTCCTATCTTATTACTGACTGTTTACTTGTCTTTAACACTTCAATATGTGAGATTTATATTAATCTAGTTGTTTTTGCTGTGGTATTTTTTTTTAAACCATAGGCAAAATTCCACTTGCAGTGTTCTGTAGGCTGCTGATTTTTGCTCGTGTTATTCAGCTGCAACAGAATGCTTTGTAAAAAGATGGAATAAATGTTTGACTTAATTTTTTTTTTTTATATTGGATTTTTTTATCTTATTGGAATCGATAAGAATCGGAATCGATCAAATTCAAACTATACACGGATTCCCAACCCTAATGATGACTACTTGAAATTAAATCAGAATCCAACATGCTCACTCATGAGAGCAGAAAAGTATGTGGTAATTCACCCAGCTCTAAATACATAAGAAATAGGAGCAAGAAAACTGAACTAGAATGTATAAAGTGGGGGGGTCCCTTTGAAGTAGCTCTCTCTGTCATTAAACTGGAAGTGCTTAAGCCCTTTCCAGAGAAAGGGAATGTAGAAACTACACAAAAAAGAAAAAGAGAATCAGAAATGCCACAGCTATAGTGATTTGACCCACAAGGAGCATCTCAGCGGTAATGTCACACCTGTTACTTCTTTAGTACTATTTCAAGCAGCTTTTACATGATTGAACAGAAAAAAACTTTTTTATTAGCAACAGCAAATGCTTATATATTAAGACTCGACATAAAGAAATACAGACTTTGGACAGAATTGTTAAATTATTAATCAGCTAATGTCGTGCACCTCTGGTTTCAATAACTGCATATTGCTCATTGGCTGTTCTTGGATATTTTCACCTCATGTAAGAACTGAAGGAATATTTTGGGCTTTATGGGGTACTGGAAACAACAGCCATCCCGTTTGTAGAATTGTAATAGCTTTTTAGATCATATTGTGACAAATAAAATTTTTGAAAATTGACAAATTTCAAGTGTCAACTAAATTATTTGTTACAAAACTCATATTTGCCAGTGATTAGTGCTAAAGCTTGTGCACTGAAAATCATATTAAGAATAAATAGAAAACTATATTTTTGAATTGTTAACCATATTGTTCTGAATTGTCTGTGTGCTGTAACTCAACAAATATAACAGAAAGTGTGGATGAATTGAGTTGAACTGGCTTTTGATATGATATTCAAAAATAAAAAAATGCTGGACTGATCACAAAAAGCCCCTGTGTTATCCTCTCCCACACTTGACTCCCCATGCACCCACCAAGGTCATTCATAAGGCCGGCTGTGGAAATAGAAAGCAGCAATACAGCTTATGGAGACTAAAAGCAGGGCAATACAGATGCCAGTTCAAAAGACTAAACAAGATAAGTTATGTGTACATGAGGGAGACATAGCTATCTATAAAAGAAGCAGATATCCACCAATAAACAGCATGAATGGAAAAACTGCACTGACAAAGGGCTGAAAATATCATTTTGATCTGTTACATAAAGCGATCTGTGATGTCCTAAATCTGGCAGAGAAGAAATCAGTGAATGTAAAAATATAGACGATCATAGTATTCACCAGGATCCACTGTTCTGAATCAGCCCCTTTGGCTAAAACCGAACCTATTCAACACCGGGCTGGAGGCTGGCAGCATGATGGCTGGCGGCCAAACGTGTTAACTGTGCAGCAAGAGATTGCAGGGTCTCCACTGTGCCAAACTGTGTTGAAATTAACCCAGTAATCAGAAACATTATGTTCTTGTGGGGAGAGCCCATATGATTGGCAGATGGCTAAGAGCATTAGAGAGATACCTGCCAAACGTTAGACTGCTCTCTCCTCCTGGTGTGAAAGCCATTGTGACCAGGAGAGAGGGGCACCCCTGTGTGTCTGCAGCATATGGTGGGGTAAATATTGACTGATATTATAATTATGAACAGCATAATCTAATAATTAATCATGCACATGCTCGCATATTCAATACTCAAGCCGACACATACTGGAGGAGAGCCATTTGAACATTAGGCAGGCAAGGAGAATATGACAGATGCCACAGACCTGTAGCTGTCTATTGTGCATATTGACATGATGTTTTAATCTTAGTCTTTGATACTGTAATGCAAACCATGATTAGTGAAGTATCGCTTACTGTTTCTCTCTCTACCTCCGAGTTTTTCTTTTTTCCTTTCTTTCTGTTCTGTGTAGAAGAATATTGCAGTATGAACATAAACAGATTGTGAACACATTCATTCACACTGATTTGATCCATTTCAGGCTTTTACTCACCTTAGATCAATAGATTGCATAAGTCAAGTGAGATAATAAGCTTCGGGTTTCCCTCAGTTTCTCAGAAAGAGAATGAGAGAGAGCATCAAGCCCTCTGATCAGGGTTATACGGTCTAATTAGACTATTGCAGCTGAGTGAACTGAACCTCAATATAATTAAACATCTTTCTGTGTTCAATCATTTCCTTTGTGGCCTTAGTGGTAATTATACGATAACAATATTGTTGCATTTGGAATACATTATGCATGGATTATGGATAATGAAATAAAACGATACAACTTTTTGAAATCTTGTTTTCCTTTTTTAAAACCCTTCTTTCTTTTCTACGAATGCATTGAAGATATGAGAGAATGTCAGGTAAAAAATATAATCAATTGTTCTATATCTCCCCCTGCTGGTGATTACAGTTAAGCACATGTAATGTGTGTAGGCTAATCCTTATCCGCGGAAACCAGCAGGTGACATGAGCGCTATGAAATTTGAATATATTCTATATAATTAAATAATAATATATTATTATTATACATTTGCCTCGTTCCTATATATTAGCCTAGTTCCTTTTAACAAAATTAGAAAATTCAATATCTAAACATATTTGCCATATATGACAAAGGGAGAAATTGGGTGAAATACTCGGGTAAATAACGTGTTTTAATATCAATGCAAAAAATGCAGTTGACATATAGTTTTGTATATGACACAAAATGTATCAACAACACGCTCAATGTCAACAAAATAAAGAGGAGGGGAAAGAGTTAACACTAATTTGCTAAACTGAAAAATATAAAAAGAGGGACATGGAGAAGACAGACAAAAGAAGGTAAGACGTTAATTTATGCATCAATTGAGAGTACAAACTTAACTGAAGTCGTTCTACTTGCTTTCTTATTTTCTGAAGATGAACTGGTGATACTTTTTTAATTCTTTCAAAAAGAAAGACAAAATTGGTTTGTTGTTGATTAAGTTACTTTGTGGATAACCAATTTGCAAAGAAGATACATTTATAACAAATCAAGCATTGTTTTAGTAGTCATATTCATAGTGTTCTAAAATAATGTTATGGATCCGGATAAATAAAGTTTTTTTTGCATTTAAACAGCTTTTTAATGAACATAAAGGCAGGAACAGAACAAATAAAGAGGATTAAATAAAAAAAAAACCACCAAAGCAGGTATTAATCACAGTACATGAAAGATCTCATCATATCTCTTCAAAAAAGAAATACATTTTTTGTTATTAATTACTCTTAGTGATTTAATTACATGTTCTACTTCACATAAGAAATCTATAAAAGTAGGTATTTTCTTAAGAAACCTTTGTTTGTTCAAATAGAATTTTGCCACAAGGATAAGAAAGTTAACAGCAGATTCTAAAGATTTGTTTTGGTTCTCAAAAAAGCAAACAACATCCTTAATGTGTGAATTACAGTTCATATTAACCTTAGAAAAACAATAGGAACTCAAATCTTTCCAGAAAAGTGATGAAACATTACAAGAGAAAAAGAAATGACAAATATCTTCACTTTCTTTTTTACAGAAGGTGCATATATCAGCTACAGAAATAAAGTCAGAGGAAGTGACGTTGGGAAGGTCCTCTCCTCAAGAGTGCACGGTATGCTCCACGGATTTTCCCAATAACAGAACTCTAGCGTTCCCATTACAGAACTATCCTGACCAATTACCTATGCTTAAATAAATGTACTCCGTTTTAGTGCATATAAAAGTGTACACGCATACTGCCTTTAATATCGCCCGAAAGACCCATCACTCTGAATGTAAACACGTCCTGACTTGACGCATGCGCACTGAGTCAAACGCACTCGTATGTTGGGACATTGTGCAGATTCAAGCCTGAAAATGGGGGACAAACAGCAATAAAAGTAAAGTAAAAGGCTTATATAAGATGTGTTTCTTCAGATCTTTAGGATTTTACCCTGGGTGAACCAGTAAATATGTAAGAAATGCGGCATGGATTCAAACTCATTGTGCAGCGAAAACGATTTAATATTCTATCACCTCGTTTGCTAACAGCGGCTAGCTAGCAGTGAGGATCAAAATGGAGGCGGGCTATTTATTAATAGCTCAAGTTAAAATGGTGCATACCTCTTGAACGATATGCATCATTGCGTTTAGTTAGCAGGTTCACATGGAGCTTGAGTATTAGTGTAATAGATGTGTGCATGTTTTCACCCAAGTCCAACCGGTAGTGAGCTGCAGTGATCTGTTGTTTATGACTAAGCATCTGATTTCTAGTCTGTAGACAACTTAATGTCATAAAGATATTATGTGAATGGTTTTGATGTTTTATTTAGTCTATGCTCTCCCAGTAGATTTATTTCAACTTAATACAGAAGGTTGGGTTACATATGTAGACAGGAAGGATATGCTTCTTTGCTTTGCATTTTCATATTTTCCCAGCATTCAAGGGGGTCCTCAAACAATGATTTGTAATTTACGTATCCGTCACTTTGCTATAATATTGATTTGATCTAATTGATTTTTTTTATGTACAGGTCTGCAGGCACACCCTGTTGATATCAACTCTATAAGAGCCATGGTTCATGGGGTAGAGGTTTTTCTTCGCCATGAATATGCGACCCGAATGCTTTTCTAAAGTGGGATTGTACTCAAATAACTGTGACTTAAGTCCATCTCAAACAAGACACCCAGTTAGTGTCCGAAGAGAGATTGGAAATCCTCTTGGTGACACTCAAGGCAGGACCAGACAACATCTGATCTTGGACAAGACTGGGAAAGCTGAGCGGACTTCACTGCCTTTAAAGCCTGGAAGAGAGTTGGCTGTTGCTTCAGAGGCTGGCTCTGTGGGCACAGAAACACTGTCATCTCAAGCTAAACAAATGGGGGGTGAAGGCACCCCTGTAAAAAGTAAAACTCCTCTTGGACAGACCAACACCATTGATAACAAGCCAGAGTTTGTATCCATGAATTCACATAGTAATTCTAGAGACCCTGTGGGTGAGAAAAGCACCAAAGGGTTAGAGACTATGGGGGTGTCTAATGAACACTCGGAGGGCAAAAGGACAAATATGAGGAAGATCACTAGTCATCCTCATGCACAAGCCACTTGCCTTAAACAACTGCTTTTGCTTCAGCTGGACTTGATAGAGCAACAACAGCAACAGCTGCAGACAAAAGACAAGGAAATAGATGAACTCAAATCAGACAGAGACACGGTATGTATGCAACCATTGGGGTCAGTAAGAATTTTTTAGTCAGCACGGTTGCATTCGATTGATTGAAAATGACAGTGAAGGTTTCTGTTTTAAATAAATGTATTCATTAAAGCTGAATGCATCCTGATACAAAGTATCAGTTTACACAATACATAATCCGCACAACTGTTTTCAACATTATAATGAATGAGAAATAATAGCATTTAATAATAGACAACTATAGACAAATTCAGCTTGTCATCACATGAATAAATTACATTTTAAAATTCATTAAAATAGAAAACAGGTATTTTAAATTGTAATAATATTTCTCAATATTACTGTATTATTGATACATTTAACCTTAATGAGCATAAGACCCTTCTTTCATTTTAAAACAACATTTTAAAAACCTTTCCTACCCCAAACTCCATTGTCTCCTTTGGCAGGCTTATGATTTTTTTTTTTCTAATGTAATTGTCCTGCCTTTAAACAGTTGCTTGCCCGTATTGAGCGGATGGAGCGCCGCTTGCAGTTGTTAAGTAAGGAACCACGTGACAAGAGGCTATTCCAACCACTGGAGAGATGGGTTCCTGACACGGATGACTTTTGGGAATCAGATTTGGGCCACAGCCCACAAACTCAGGACAAGTCAAGTGGAAAAGTGCAAAAGCGGTAAGAATGGGAAACTCACCTTTTTCCTGTTCTTTTTTACTTGTTCTGTCTTCTCGTGGCTTCTGCTTGACTGATGTGACCTGTAAATATTCTGCCTAGGAAGTTAAGCTTGTTAGATACAAAGATGCAGAGGTCAAGAGGGAAGTCCTCTAGAGTGACCCCCCAAAAACTAGAGGTAGGAGGGACATCACCATGTCAGCGTGACCTGCGAAACAAGGAGACCCCGGAGAAGACGAATGTTGTGAAATCATCTGGACAGACAGACCTGGAGCCTGAGGGAGAAGACGGCAAAGAAACGGAAGATCTTTCATACATGACAACAAATGAGATGTACCTATGCTGCTGGCAGCAACCTCCAGCCTCTCCATTACCGGAAGAGTCTCCAAAGAAAGAGGAGGATGTTGCAAGTATGTGCTTGGCTCAAATGCAAAATGGCAGTTGTGCACATTGATTTACAAATTTTTAATGCAAAAAATTATTTCCTCAGTCCCATCATGGAGGGAAAACACCATGGAACCCCTTCAGGAGGAGGATGCTGTTGACATCCCAGAAGTAAGAGTCAACATTGACATCATATACGCATTATACATAAATCCAAGACTCTTAAAGGGATAGTTCACACAAAAAATTGTCATCATTTACTCACTCTCATGTTGTTCCAAACATGTATGAATTTCTTTTTATCTGTTAAACACAAAAGAAGATATTTTGAAGAATGTTTGAAACTCAAACATGTTTGGAGTAAATCATGACAGAATCTTTTTGGATTAATTAACCTTTAGGTATTAGGCCCATTTTCATTAATCCACCATTTCCTATTTCTTTAGAATCTTGATGACAGTGTTTTTCTGAAGCGGCACGCAAAGTTAGAACTGGATGAGAAGAGACGAAAAAGGTGAGTTTCATTTCTAGATCTGTGTTTGTGGCATCAACCCGTTTTTAACCCTTTTATTTCAGTTTTTCCATGCACATGAAAAACATTCAAACATTTGGAGTTGGGATGATTTGTTGAAGGTTTTGAAGTCTCTTATACTCACCAGGGCTTCATATATTTGATCATAAATACAGTAAAAACGATAATATTGTGAAATGATTACAACTTAAAATAGATTGACTATTTTAACGTGTTTTGAAATGTAATTTAAATGATCTGAATTTCTGTGATGGCAAAGCTTGAGTTTACATCATCATTACTTCAGTCTTCAGTGTCACATGATACTTCAGATATCAGTCTAATATGCTGATTTGGTGCACAAGAAACATTTTGTTTTATTGTCAGTGTTGACAACAATTGTGCTTAGTTCAGTATTCTTTAATAAATAGAAGGTTCATGGGAGCAGCAGTTATTTAAAATAGAACTCTTGTGTTGCCATTTAAATTTAATGCATCCTTGCTGTATGTCTACAACACAGTAGATGTCATGTGTAATTATACAAGCACATTTTGTTTAATTAAAAAGGCATCAAGTGAATTATGAGTGATATTTACTTGAGACTAAAATGTATCAATATTCTGCTTAAATACTTACAAAATATATGCTTATTTATAATAATCAAGATATCAGTTCCAGTTTGTGGTTAAATAAGTTCCCTTAACAGATTAAAATTATGTGGTGAGTTTTATTGACAACAAAATATAGTAATATTTCAAATGAATAACTGTCATTAAAAGTTTGCTGTTTATGTACAGTTACTACCTGCCTGAAACTACACTTGCTCTAAACTTTTTTCTCTTGGTAGATGGGACATTCAGAGAATACGTGAACAGCGTATGCTTCAAAGATTGCAGCAGCGCATGGAGAAGAAAAAGACAAATGTTCAGGAGAGCGAGCCAGAATTGTCTTCGTTTTATCCTGATGTGGACAATGGTATGACCCTTAGGTTCATTTGACAAAATATTAAATTTATGAACAAAAAAAAAAAACTTATCCTGTTATATACGATAATTTCACAATTTTTTTTATTTTTTCTCCTTTCCTTCCTCTTGTACAGTGGAGGCCATCATGGTAACACCCTTTCTGCCAGTAGTGGCATTTGGTCGGCCTTTGCCCAATTTGCCTCCACAGTAAGAGTATTTTTTTTCTTTTTGAAATATCTCCTGATTAAAATATCACTTTTAAGTACTGTTAAGTGTCATATAATGATCATCTGTTGTCTTCCAGGAATTTTGAGCTGCCCTGGCTTGACGAAAGAAGTCGATGTCGCGTTGAAAACCAAAAGAAACAAACTCCCCACAGGACCTGTCGGAAATGAGTCACAAACAGGTTCTGGGCCCCAACCAGAGGAGCGTTCCTTCGTGTCCAGTGGCATAACATGGGGTTAAAGGAGGCAAAGCAGGGTTTGTTCAGTCAGGGAACAGAACATTAGCCCATCATTATGGTTTTGTGTCTCCCTGCAGTCTGCTCGCACAGAGACCGTATAGGTGAGAAGAAAATGGCAGCATATTACAGCTGTTTCCATTTTATTGTGCCCTGATAATAAAGCACCAACTGCCCAGCTAACTGCTATTTTAGTTTCCTCACAATCAGTGTGTGGCCTTGATTTAATCCTTTACTTGTAGTCCTGTTCTGTGTCCTTTCACTGAGGTGATATTGATTATTGCAGGCTCCACTGCAAATACTGTTTTAATGTGCACTAAACTGTAGTTATGGAGTATTGCTGCACATTTGCATGTAATGCCTCAATATTTGTGTTGAGAATGACTTTAAAGAGTTTGTTTTGTTTTTGCAAATGTAATTGTGCATGAATGTCATGGTGAATCTTATGCCTAAAATAATACATATTTTTGTAAGCATAGCATAGTCATTTAGAAAGAAAAAAATAGTCAGGATTAGAGTAAGGATGATAAGATGTTTAGATGAATGCCCGATGTAAAAGAGCGAGTAAGAATTGTTTGTATGGCCGTTCAGGTGGGTCCGAATCTGTTCAGCATCCCATGCAGGTTTAAGGACAATGCCCTTAACGTTATTTTTGGATCAGTTAGTTGGTCTGTTGATGTTGTTTTTGATGTACCTCAACCTTCTTATTGAAAATACAGTATATTTTACACTTCCATTTTCTAAAAACCTTATCCATGTCCAGAAATGTTGCTTGTCATTATTAATTTTGCATAAATTCTGTGCCTCATGGGATTTATTTCAGGGCATTTGTGATATTTCCTAAAGATAGTCTTGTTCGAACTCAAAAGTGATAACCTGATTTTGTGTGTAAATGTGTTGATTTTGTGAGCACCACACAAGGTTTTTTTTCCCCCTTAATGTCTACAACTGGACCTCTGTAAATATCTTCACTGACACACATTGGCTGTAAATAAGGAAAACATTGCTGTTATTTTTTTATTTAATGTCAGAAGTGTTGTTTGTTCAGCATAGATATTATATTGATAGCATTATTTACAAAATAAGATTTTTTGTTTTTCAAAAAAATAATAAAAACTCACTCTGTGACTTCTTAATTGACACTCAGTTTTTAATTGTCTCGTGTATCCATATGTGTTCTTACTGTAGTATTTTTGTCCCCAAATCACTTGATTTGGCCCTTAGCATTACAAAGATGTGATCTGGGCAAGATTGTGAAAACGGATCACATTTATTCAAAGATTGAAGATTTAACTATTTTGTTTAACACTATTTTTCAAATATTATATAAACAATACAATTTAATCTTGTGTTTGTATGCAAAAGTCAATTTGTCACAAAACTTGGGATACTAGTTTGTAAGAACTACCCACGTGTGCAACAGTATATGTGGCAGCCATTGTAAAACAAACGGAACTCCAAATATTACAGAACACATTTGATCACGTCATAGTGTGAAAAATGTTTATTGAACCAAATAAATGCAAAATAAGAAATTTTTTTTTTCAAAATATACCACCTCTTTTGATTCACCATGAGATAAATACACTAATATTTCTTTTTAATTTTCAATAATATATCTTTAGATTATTTTGTGATAGAACAACCTTTGGAAAACTGCTTCCAAGTTCCAAGTTTTCATAATTAAATGACCAAAGTTATTGTGAGATGTTGCCTTGCAAAAACTTCAGGGTTTATGAAGGTTTATAGTTTACTGAACAGGCCTGGGTGTAGGAACTAGACATTCAATCACTTTGAGAAAAAAATATATATAAACAACCACATTTATTATGCGAAGGTATTTACCATTAAACGATCAAGATGAATATAATATTAGAAGATCATGATAGTATAATAGCACAAGGTATTTTACAGGTATTTTACCATACTTCTATGAACAGATTGAAAACTGGAGTGCACTATTTATATAAAAGATCAGTATCAACATCTGTGTTTATTCAAATAAAAATATGATGTGTGGCAAAGCAGTTTTTATAGTAATGAAATATTTAGTGTTAATGTTTCCTCAAAAGATCAAGTTGGATTCTTGGGGTAACAGATTCTTTGTTGATTTTATCTCCTTTAAAAAGGATTTGTCTAAACAGAAGGCTTGAGATCAGTCTGATGCACTATATCTTCATTTGGGTTACGCGTTTGGTAATGTTTATACACCACATGTCATAAAAAAGACAGAAAAACAAAAAGGACACATTCAATGTCAGGGAAAAACACAGACAGCATTCACATCCTCCCTCTTTTCTTTGCATCAGTCTACATTTTAGTGAGCGTTGCGCAGACAGTCCCGAATCAAAACCTTTACTTTAAGTCCTTTCATTCTCAGTCTCTCCTGAGGTTGTTCAGCCTCTCCTCCAAGTCAGCATCGGCATCCGCCAGTGTAGCCTGCGGTTCAGCTTTCTTCCCAGCTGCAACCGAAAGGCTTCCTCCAGTAGAAGGCAGGTCTGTTTGAATCAAATAATAGAGGTAATATGAGAACGACTTCGGAGTGTAATTTTACAACATGGTAAGTGTGGTGTCTTTTTTGCTTACTTGAAAGTTCGTCAGAAAGATTCAGACCCAGCTCATCCAGAACTTGAGAAACCACAGCATCACTACATTCAAAGCAAAAAGAGCACATGTCAGGAGATAATTTATTATTATCAATGTTGAAAAAAGTTGTTATGCTTAATATTTCTGTGGAAACCATGCTATTTTTTCTGAATTGTGACAAAGTTAAAAAGAACAGCATTCAAATCCAACAGAAATCTTATGTAGATTATAATTATAAACGTCTTTATTAATTCTCTTTTTTCTCACCTCTCCTCTTCATCGTCTTCATCGCCCATTGCATCGTCAATTGCATCATTCATCATCTCCTCCTTCATGTCCATGATTTCACTTTGGCGCTCAAACTCCATCATGATCTTCTGAATCTGTGGCAACTTCAACTGCATTGAGAGGAAAAGGAATTTACATCAACAAATGCATATCGACAAGCTGTCTGTTGGCAAGACAAACAGAAATTGAAATGCTATAGCAGATATACCTGTCTGTTCATGGTGGCCATAGCTTTGGTGACTCCTTTCATGGCCTGCGCCATGCTGTTGTTTGATTTGAGGGTTTGGATTTTAAGGCTGACAGCTTGAATATTGGCTCTCATCATGATGAATTTCTTGACATATCGTCTTGTGCGCACCAAGTCCTTAGCCATGATCTTCACAGCATCCTGTCAGAAAAAGAATATTATCTGCACTCCAGCGAGACTTCATGCCTGGCAGTGACACCTGGATGTCAATTTAAACCTCTCCTTACCATCTGTCCTTGTTTGGCCATTTTCTTAATGTCAGCAATTATTTTCTTTTCCTGTTGCTCCAGTCTCTGGCGTTCTCTGTCTAGATCTCTCATGGCTCTATTTAACGCTCTCTGATTCTGTCTGAGCATCTCCTCTGGAGTCTTTCGTCTTCCAAACAGGAAGTCCATCTGACATGAATAAATATAAGAGAGAGAGAGAGAGAAAAGGCCAGACTGTTAGAAGTTTGAAGGCAAATTGAAAGGGTTTCCATAATCTGCTAAAAATCCACATGGCACTACAGAGAGAGAATTAAGTCAGAGAAAAGGAATTCAGATTTCCTCATGCGATTGATGACGGCCACGTGATGCCATGACATCATTGTTTGCAGGTATGTCATATGGGACTATGTGAACAAGTGGTTTCTACAGCAACTGGCAAATTTAAATATTTTACACGCTATGAATCAAGTGGCATCACCCCTACTGTAATAGCTGTCACATTGTTCTATTCCTTCGCAATTTAATATTGAGAAAATTGAACACACCCTATTGTTCAGCTTATATATATATGTGCTATATACTATCAATGACAATGAACCGGGCCATTTAGCACAATAAACACTAAAACTTTCTCGAAACACTCAAAAAGACAACGATAATTCAGACTGAAACTTTGAAAAAGAACATGTTAAATGACTATTCGTTTATTAAATGACCAATATCCTTCACAAATAACAATAATACTGAAATCAGTTGCTAAAATTAGCTCAAGAAAAGAAAGAAAACCCGGAGGCCTATATCGCTCTCGTTTTTACCTTGTCTTTTCTTTATGTGGAAAACGTCCACCAGAGATACCAGTAGCTGAACAGGCCAAATATCACGCCGTCGTTTGTTTTTTCTATTCCTTATTTAAAGTTCCAGTTCGTCGATCCAGCCGCTTGTTTCCCCCACTCTAACCTCTTCCGCATATGACTGTCAATACTTCCTTTGTACAGGGCTACGTCACAGGAAACGCGTCATGCAATACTTTCCACAAACAACAGGGACATATTTATTTATTTATTTATTTTAGTTTGTTTTTGCTTGAAGAACATAAATACCAAACAAATAACAGTAAGAAAAATCTTAATGCAATTCAAAGAAGTCCAAATAGCAGCATAACAAACCCCTATAAGAAAAACAGGAAACGTAGAACGAAAAACAACATAAATACAGAATAAAAAAAAAAAAAACAACTGATAGGGGCCTTAAGTCATAACAAATACCTTCAAAAGATGACATAGTTTAAGGGCTTTTTTTATGACGCATGAGCTTTTAAGATTTGAAGAAGACCATTAAATCTTTCTGGAAAAGTAATAAAGTGTGTGTGGGGGGGGGGGGGGGGGCGTGTATTAAAGAATCTGCTATGAATGAAGTAATTTTGGCCAAAATCACAATATTATTAAACCAAAATCAAATCCAATCCGACAAAAGGCACAAATATTTTACAGTTTTAAAATCAAAGTCAGGTATTACATACTTCAAACTTAACCAAGCATAGAGGTCATCCCATAATTTTTTTGAGAATTTGCATAAATAAAACAAATGTTCCAATGACTCTATTTCTGCTTCACAAAAGGTGCATCCATTACAATCCAAATTAAACCCGTGTCTGAGGAATTCATTACAGGGATAAATATCGTTAATCATTTTAAACTGAACTTCTTTTAGCTTTGGTAGAAGTGGAAAAGAGAGAAATCTTGTTCTAATTTGAACCACTTTATCTTCAGGAAAATCATACACAAGGGGTCTCTTCTTTACTTTAGAAGGGAAAGTCTGTGTATTTACTAATGTTCTTAAAACCTTATTATTACAGCTCTGCTCTGTAAAATTAATACCAGAGATGATTAGATTACCTAATCTTGGTATCACAGGTGAATAACACAATGCACCTTTAATCAGCTGAACCAAACCAGCAGGAACAGCTTTCAACAAAGAAACATATAATTCCTGAGTACAAATAATATTGTATTTTTCACAAAAATCATCATAACCAAGAAAATTTCCATCCCCATCCATAATGTGTACAATGGACCAGACACCTTTGTCCATCCAGTCCTGAAAAAACACAGATTTCCTCTTAATAAGGATACACTTATTATTCCAACAAGAACAACTATGTGGCGAAAAGTTGTGTTTGTATATTAATTTCCAATATAATAATACCTGACTATGAAAAGATGATAATTTACACTTTAATTTTGATGGCTCAAACTCACACCTTAAAAGGAAATCAATGCCCCCAAGAGAATCAAACATTTTAGAAGAAAAGCTAAACCAAACAGAATGTTTATTTCTAAGGAAGTCTTGGAGCCACCTCAACTTAAGGGTACCATTCATAACATCGAAATCAATTACGTTCAACCCTCCCTCACTGACCGGCTTCACTGCAACTGATTTTCATAAATGAGTGCTTGTTTTCAAAAAATTATACTGAATTTGATTACATGTCTTTTTAACAAGGGACATTTAGGACACATTTACTTTTTTATATAATACTGGAGTTTATTGTATTTTATCAAATAGTATTCGGCACGGGTATGGTTGGTATCTATCTTAATAATAGGTAAATGCTTAAAAAATTATTGTTAAACATCTTATTTTGTTAGTTAAATTCAGTAGGCTGAGCAAAAAAAATAAATAAAAAAGTGCATACGTAACCTCCAAGGTCCGATATTAAAAAATACATAAATAACATTAATCTAAATAATAAATAATAAAAAATATAAAATAATAAGCAATAATTTAATGTATAATATACTAATAAATCAATAAACAACAAAACTGAATGTTTCAAATCCCCCATAACCTCTTATACAGCACATGTCATCTCTATATTTTTGTGTGGATGTACAGTGTTGATATATTCTGTACTGTTCTCGTTTGCAAGTTACTTAGAAAATAAAAATAATTAAAAAAAATCTAAAAAACGAAAAAATCATGGATAGCTGGATTTTTTTAGAATCTCAATTAAAGTTTACCAGCATTTTTTTCCAGAAACAAATAAAATAGGTAGTTACATTGGTTAATTATACATATATTTCAGATAAGAGTGGTAATATAATTTAAATTAAACAAACATCTTGGAATTACCACTAAAACACTTGTTTTGGATGTTGAGAATAAATGTGCATTATGATCATTAGGGCAGAAGTTATTATTGGTAAATACCGCACAAGGCACTCGCTCGTGCCCTTCACTGGCAGTAGATGGCAGTACTGTCGTCGCATTCAATACCGCCTGCCTTGAGTGAATCACCAGAGGAAGAAAACCCGACAGAAGCACACAATGCAGTTTGACTGCTACGGGTTGTCCACCCAGGCTTCATGTATGTCTCAGCTTCCCAAATAAAAATGAAGAAATCCGTTTTCCCGTTTTGACGATCGGGACGAAAAGCAAGCTTTCATACGTCAATTTTCACGTTACGCTTGAGGAAAAACCGGCGAAATCTCCAGCTTGACCGCACACAGTGGATCACACAGCGGGCCGCGGAAGGAGGTGCCCAGCCTGCGCTGACGGGGCTGCGCTCAACATCCGTGACGGTGCAACTCCAGCCCGAGGCCTTGGGGCCTGTTGTATATTATTATCGTTTTAAATGGAGGCTCGTACGAAAGGAGAAGCCAGAGGAAAATGGCCCTCTCTACAGCGCGAGTGGTGGGTGTGATTGGAAATATTATTGTCGTTTTGTTAGCGAAGCAAAACAGAGTGGGTTAGTTTTAAGCAAAAAATAATGTAATGTGTTTTATACTTGAGTTGAGATTAAAACATCGCACAGTGCCCCCTTTTCTCCTCTGATCGTCATAGAAAGCTAATAGGCTAGTGTCTTGATTCCTCTTACGGGTTTTGTTTTTAAATCGGTAAATAGACTATTAGTGGTTACAAGTCGAGTTACGTTCATCGGTTGTATTCGTGTACTGATCTGAGTAACTAATTAGTTTAATTTCCTTCTTAAATGTGAAGTGCAAGATGGGGTGTCAACGAACCACAGGCTACATGGTTGCTTGTTTTATTGGAGTCATATTAAACAGCTTTGGGCCCCTCTTCAGAGAAGATAAATAATGATCTAGACCACTGTAAAACGAATGATTGATCTTTTAAAATGACATCTGATATGTGGTAAGGTGGTAACGTTAGTGTTTGCTCGCCTGGTTGTGTTTAACACACCGGATATATAATAACCGTTAAATAGTTGGCAATATCACAGTCCAGTAATTTTCATAATGTCATTTATAGTATAGTAAACAAATGTTACGAATTTGGTCGTTTAAAACGAGTGTGCTTTAATCCGCGAACCTAACCAGGTTAGCTAACTAGCAAGCTAACATCGTCAGCTGAGAGCGATTGAACTTGTCGCTCTGTTAACCGATTTATGTGATTCAGAAATAATACTCGACTAAAATATTTTAGTCTATAAGGGATTGCTTTTGTGTCACAATTAGACTTTGTTTGTGCTGATCATCTTCCTTTTAATAAAGGTTACTAACGAAAACTCAGCCCTAATTTACGAGGTAGACACTATTCTCCTTTATGCCATTAAAACGCGATAGTTATACTTTCTCACTTTAGTTATGTTTAATTAGTCTTGTTTATATTCTATATGTAGAAAATAAGCTCTTTCAACATCAAATCAGCATATTTTCTTAGTTAACCAGCCATGTTGAATCTTTAAAAGCCCGATTGCGCCACTGATCGGTAGTTTCTCCTTTTTTTCTTCCTCAGATGAAAGTGACAATGTCTTGACAGAAAGACAGTAAGTGGAATATCTAGAAGCTTTTATACTCGCTGTGTTATTGGATAAAACAGGCCCGGTGATGCCCAGACATGACTGTACTCAGACTGCAGTGTGCTCACACCATACAGCCTCCACTGGACTCGATTAAATTATAAGACAGGAACCTTAAACCACATTTTCTTCTGAGATCCGCAACACTGGTCCTGGAGGCGCTGGTTTTTATTCAGTATCTGTTGTAAAGTCCCCCAGGCCGGACCAGGGTGTGTTTTTATTAAGTGCCTTTGTCGGGCATTGACATGGACGGTCCCAGTCGAAGCGGAGGCTTAAGGCAGAGCCGTCGCTCCCGCTCGCAGCGTGACCGAGAGCGGCGGCGGAGGAGAGCGGATCTCGCTGAACACAGGGCCTCGTCGCCATCCTCGGCCTCGGACCAAGAACTCTGCAGAGGAGACTCACTGCTCCGTGCCAGCGGAGGAGAATGCAGACCCGGCTTGCCTGGGGCCAGACACCGGCCTCCGCGTCGGAGGAAGCGAGAATCGGTGTCTTGCGAGGAGGATATCATCGATGGATTCGCTATAGCCAGCTTCATAAGCCTGGAGGCCTTGGAGGTTTGTGTGTGTATCTATCTCTGACTAGTCTTGTATTAAGTGCTACAGTACAATGTGTATATTAGAAGTTGAGCTGTTTTGCATGTTAATTTTAGTATAAAATATGCTGAATATCTACTTGGTCGTTATTAAAACTCATTGTAAAATGAATAAACTGCAAAGTCTCAGTATAGAGCTCATATATTTGCTGCATTAACATGTTGTGCTGTGTTACTTTGATAGATGGACTGTTCCCTAAAGCCTCCAGAACGTTCTGGCTTGTTCATGAGTAGAGGAATTAAAAGGAAGAGAGGCCTGGATGAAAACGGAGGGCCTCTGTCAGAGCCGGAGGAAGGACCTCCTGCTACGTACACCAACAGTTGGGAGCAGCGCAGGAAAATCAAATCTAAACTGAAGAGAAAGGGAGATGCTAAGGCTAGTGCTGTAGTTTCATAACCCTTTAACGCTCTATAAACACCAAAAATAAAATCCTCTATGTGCAAACGCCCATGAAAACCATGTCGCTGCAATGTTTTGGGTGCAACACAAATATTTCTAGAATAGGCCCGTGTGGCTGAGAGTCCGACATAAATCAATTGGTCATTTTAAAATAAGTTTTCAATATTGAGCAGCCTTGATGTGTCAGAAGCCTTATTGTTGGGCGAATTAGATGCAGTGACTGGTCTAAACAAAATTTGCATCACATGTGAATATGCTTCTCGCTGTTCTAGCAGCAGTCAAAAGAGGTTTTTTTTAACAGTACAAATGCTGGGAGGGCCAGGTGATCCTTGGCTGATGTATTTACATGTTTGTGGTTATAGAATTCGAAGGCAACAAAAATTGCAATGAATAGATTTAAGAAATAATGCCAAAAGGAACGGCTATTTATGTTAATCAAAGTGTAAATGGTTATTGCCCAATGCAGTATCTCAGAATGGCCAAATATCAGCCAATTAGTTATCCTTGCCTATATGTCTGGCTGTAACTATCTACTTTCAGCTTACCTTTATAATATAAGACAAAAATAAATATAAGTCTATATTTTATTTTTATTGCGTTCATGTAATTACATATTTGCTACTCTGTATTTATTTTCACCGTGGTTTGACTATTTCAAATGTCTGTTTCAGGTATCTGGGAATCACATGGAGACAGGATATATTGTGAGTTGTTTTTTTTCTAGTGGGTTTTGTGTTTTTCTTTGCTGTCAAAAAATATGACTTTGAAATTTGTACAGACTTTCAAAGCATACATATATTGTGCACATACACTACCATTAAAAAGCTTGTTTGCTAAGATTGTTTAATGTGTTTTTTTAATGCATATTATTACTATTACTAAGACTGCTTTTTAAATTAAAATCACATCACTATTGTAAAAAATCTTACAGTTTAAAATAATCTATAATATATTTTAAATGTAACTTATTCTTGTGATGGCAAAGCTAAATTTTCAGCAGTCATTACTTCAGTCTTCAGTGTCACACGATCATTCTAATATGCTGATTTTGTCATCAAGAAACATTTCTCATTTATTATCAATGTTGATATAGTATTGTGGAAAGCCTGATAATTTATTAGGAAAGTTTGACAGACATTATTAAAAAAAAAGAAAGAAACCTTTGGTAATGATATAAAAGTCTTTATGTCGTTTTGATCAATTTATGCATCCTTTGCTGAATATAACAAATGCTGATTTTCTTTGAAACTCAAGAAAACTAAGGAACCAACTGAAGGTATGTTGTTTTGTTTGTGTATTATAAATGATATATCATAAACAAGGGAAATTGTCATTAAATTTTTTCCCCACACAAATGTAGGTTATAACTTTATCTCTGTATTTTTAACCCACAGTGTGATACAGAGAGTGAATCAGGGGATAAGGTAAAAATGTTTACTATTCTTGAATTTGCTTTATGTATTTTGATGCATTTTACTATTTCGATAATTAAATTTTTCCCACTGTTTAGGCCTCTGACAATATGGAGCCAGCATTCATCGTCTGCACAACAGAAGGTAAATGTCTGATGGCAGTAGCAGGTGTATATATTGTGCTGGCAGATGGTAAATTACCTAGGAATAATGATATTTTTGAATGTTTTTGGGATTTGAATTGGACAGTGGTGTTCATCAGTAATTAAAATGCAGATTAATTTATATACCACTCAGATATTTCTCATACTTTTGTGAAAGCCTACATGGAACTGTTTGATTATTTTTGTTGTCGTAAAGCATAAAAAAGAGCATTACATGTATTACATTGTAGGGCTCTCTTTTTCCACAGCAGTTAACTCCAACTCTGCAAGCACTGCTGCGGGCAACGGTTGCCCTCTCTTGCCCTCAAATAGCTCGCAACCCCTTCTGTCAGTCACACCTCGGGTCTCTGGCCTGGAGAGGAGTCAGGAGAGGAGTATGGAGCAGCCTTACCCTGAGCCCATCTCTACCTCATCCTCTCTGCCTAGCCTTGCAGCCCATTCCACTGCCTCTGTCTCCAACTCATTTCCAGAGCTGCGTAATGGAAATGGTGGTCCCTATCACCGCCATGATCCTAGCCCACCAGAGCACAAACACAAGCATTTCCCTTTCATTGGAAAGTCACAATCAATCTACAGCAACAACAGGTCAGTGTAGTGAAACAGCGTTTTTGTACTTTTTTATTTATTTTTGCGATCTGTTTGATCTTAGGTCAGACAGAAAGTAACAATAATGTAAATATAGTAATATACTATAAATAAAATAGATATACACATATCTACATATAACATACAGCCATACATTAATTCAGATGAAGAAAAAAGAGAACTCGTTTCTGTACATTTTAACTTCAATAATGCCCTCAGCCTTCTAAATCCAATCATGCTGTTAAAGCTAATAGAATAATCTCTCACACCTACAGTGTGTTCATATATTGTCTCATGCATGTTAGGGATGCACCGAATGTTCGGCAACCGAAATTATTTGGCCGAAAATAGCAAAAAAAAGCTCTTTCGGTGTTCGAATAAGCGAAAAGACCGAATAATTTGTACCGAACAATGATATGACGCGAGCAAATAGCAACCAGCGTAGAATGAGAGGCGCGCTCTTTATAATGCAGAACACACGTCAGCAGTGTGTAAGCATTTTAAAACTGTCGCCGAAATACGCAAAAATCATTACAAGCACCGGAAACGAGAGACTGTTTAGGACTGCATCGCATGTCTTCGATGAGCAGAGGAAGGGGTGATTGTTCCTGGTTACTATATGATGACTGAAATCGCAAAAAGGGCTTAAACAATTAAATAAACTGCAGAACATTGTGTTTTCTAATACACGCACGAATTGCATGTATTCTGACAGCTCTGCACGAGCTCGCGGTGCTATCTGCTTGTTAACCAGGGTTCAAAGTAGAGGTCTACACGGGTCCAAAAATTCGTAAATGTACTACACTGAATCGACCCAGACCCGTCTATTATTTTGAAAGTTGGACCCGGACCCGTGCAGAACCGAGAAATGTAAAAAATTTGCTACCCGGAACCGACGCGGACCGTCAATTATTTGAAAGATGGACCCGAACCCGGCCGGGAAGACACAGACCCGACTGGACCTGATCGGCACATATTCCACAGCAAATTATTAACAACAAGTCGATAAACAAGTTGCGAAAACTTTAACCTTTGGTTAGTGCTGGGTGGTATGACCAAAAATTTATATCACTGTATTTTTTTAAATTATACCGGTTTCACGGTACATGACGGTATTTTTTTTTCATGCATGACCGGGTGTTAACCATATTTTCTACTGATTGAGAGAGGAAATACTGCAACATATTGACTTAGAATGCCCTATTTTACCGTCACGATGAGTGAATATTGTCAAAAAATACACTAAATAGTGACTAAACACGACCCCTGGTTACATGTTAACCAGGAGTCACTCTCATCGTCTGATCAAATCAACATGCATCTACACTAAAGAGCGGCTATGCGGTTGTTTTGGCTATATTACTTTTTTGTCTAATGCAGCGCACTGCCTGCGTCTGAGTAACAAACTAAAAAAAGTGCATGTGATATTAACAGACGAACTACGCTCATATTTATAATTCCAAACAATCAGTAAGCGACAGGTGCTAGGAAACGCTGTTTTGTACTCATTTACTGACGAGTCGGCTGTGGTACGGCCAGCTGAAAGCGATGCGAGAGAGTGACTATTTCTACGAAAGTGAGACCTCGCGTCGCGGGACTGCAACTGGCGACAATCTTCCAACTGAAAACATAGAAAGGTTTATGGAAAAAAGCCGCTAAAAGGGTCTGAATGTTGCTAAATCTAGTGCTAAAGTCGCGTGTGTGTGTGAGACGCGGGAGCTGATGGCAGGGGGCGGTGGATATTTGTGACGGTCAATGTGGATATTGTGGATGAGTTCTTGTGTGTCATCACGTTCTATTAGTTCTACAGCTTCAGTTTCGAAACTTTCACGCTTAGTAACACATACAGCTGTACCCTCACCACAGTGCAACAGTGAAAAGGACCCCTTTCAAACAGTGTCACGTTCCGAACGTTGTTTAAGCAACATACACCGGTATTGCGGTATTTAAAAAATTCATATCATAACAAAAATAAACACCGGTATTCGGTATGAACCGGTATACCGCCCAGCACTACTTTTTGTCTTACCTAATGTAAGAAGCCTTCTCCCTTGTACCTGACTGTGATGCACACAATCCTCCTTGCCAAGAAAGTTCCATCCGTGTTATTCCTCTCTTGCCAATTGAAATGCGTAATTCACTCATTATTCCAGTTTCAAAAGTCCACTTGCTGTCACAGTGACAGATGACAAATGCGACTTTGCAGTTTTGCATTTTTTGTATCTCGAGTCAACTTGCATAATAATTTAGACTCATTGCCCATTTGGATTATAATAACGATTGCTCGTCCAGTGCCATGGCTGCTGACGTTAGCTTTACTTATTTGCTATCATCTCTGTGCTCTCTGAGCCGAGTCTGAGCAAAAATTTTAGATATAACAACAAGACGGTTCATTCATAATATTATTTAAATCATAATCAATAATAACTCGCATCACTCATGAAGGTATCCATTATCACCGCTCGTGTGCATTAACTCCGCCCACCCTGCTTCTGATGACGTCGCTAGTGTTTTTTTTGTTTTTTTTCCCCCACCTTATTTCAAATTACCGACTCACACTTTTCTCATCCTAATTTTACAAGTTGAAAGTTACAAAACAACACACGCACAGCACTGACTGACTCTGATAACGACCGGGTGTTCTCCGAGTCCGATTGACACGGGTATTAAACACAATGTTAAACAGATCCAGGACCTGAAGTAATAGATTGGGACCCGACCCGGACCCGGCTGACCATTTAAAATATAGCGCCGAACCCGTACGGATCCCGGGTTGGGTCCTCCGTGTAGCCCTCTAGTTCAAAGTCCAAAGCGTGAGGAAAATCTGCGCTGATACAGTCGTCATTTGCTCAGTCACATTTTTATGAATTTTTACAAGGCATGTGACAATGTGATATGTACGACATATTCGTAATGAGACTCATTTATAAATCTGCTGTTGTCAACAAAAGAAGCACTGTGGTCTTCTGGCGTTTACGCCAAACTAAGTGAGAAGCGCAAGAACTCCAATATTCATAAATGTTAGTATTGTAATTTTACTGTTGTTCTGTAAAATAAAAAAAAAGTAAGACAATAATAATCATTACTACAGCTCTGTTAATACATTTATTATAAAAAAACCAACCCAACAATTTTTTTTTTTCACAACCACAGAGTGTTCAAATTAGGATCTGTAATATGTTCTAATGTTTTAAAAGAAGTCTCTTATGCTCAACAAGGCTTCATTTATTTAATTAAAAATACTGCCGGATTCAGAAGGGGGTCGATGGCCAAAAAATTATATTTTACAACCTTATTAATTTTAAGTTAAATTGTGCTTTTTTGGTATAGTGTCTGCTAGAATGTTAATGTTCAGTGTTAAATATTTTTAAACTGTTGTTTTGTAATTGATTTTTTTCTTTGAAAAGCAAGACAAAAACTAATTTAAAGGGATAGTTCACCCAAAATGAAAATGTTGATCGTCTGCTTACCTCCGGGCATCCAGATGTAGGTGACTATGTTTGTCAGTAAACCACAAACAAAATTTTTAATCCAACAGTTTCAGTTGTTAGTCTTATAATGGAGGGGTGACCTGGGAATCATGGCTAAAAAAAACAATAAAAAAAATATACACAAACAAAATCCAGATTGAACCCTGCGGCGGGGACGCTACATTGAGTGGTACAGTTCATGCATTGCAGTGCATCAGCGGTAAAACATATAAATACGTTCAGTTTCGTGCACGACCGATTCGTTTTGTGTCGTGACAACATCTGTTCATCCGAGCCCAGGGTTTAATTTGGTGATGTTTTTTTTGTAGTTTAGTTTTATTGATGTTTTGCGTGATTCCCATTCACCTCCATTATACGACTGACAGACTGCAACGACTGCATAATTTGTGTTCTACTGAAGAAGCAAAGTCACCTACACCTTGAATGCCCTAGGGGTAAGCAGATAAACATCAAATTTCATTTTTTTCTTGAACTATCGCTTTAAGCAATGGTGAAAAAAATTGGCAAAATACATGGGGAAAAAACTCTGTGTTCGGTATTCGGCCTTCGGCCCAATTTTTTATTTTGTTGGGTTTCGGCTTCGGCCAAGAATTTTCATTTCGTGCATCCCTAATGCTAGTGCTAAAAAATGGAGCTGACTGAAATTGGTTATTTCAGTTTGTATGCTTGGCTTTACACAGTAAGGGTACACAGTGTTTTTTGGAAACAAATTAATGTTTACAAGATACTGGGTTGTACAGTGTTTTTGTATACCATTAGAAATTAATACTTTTGTCCAGCAACAATGTATTGAATTGATCAAAAGTTACAGTAATCCATTTAGAATGACACTTAGGACTGGAATAATGGGCTGCTTTGTCATCACAAGAATAAATTAAAATTTAAAATATATTAAAATAGAAAACAATTGTTTTACAGTATTTTTGACCAAATAATTGCTGCCTTGGTGAGCATAAGAGACTAATTTCAAAAACATTTAAAAAATCTTACAGACACCAAACTTTTTGTGGACATCTGTAAAAATAATGAATAAAATAATTTAGCATTTTTTCATGGATAAATTCTGATCACCGTTAGATTTAATAAATATTTTTCCCCTCACAAGCACAATTATAATTATTGTAAGTAGTTACAATTATGTATGCTAATATTAAATTTTTAATTAATTAATTTATGACGATTAGAATTAGAATTTATATTATCGATTGTGGTATTATCTATTTACGCTCTCTGACACACAAATTCAAACAGATAATTTTTTCTGCTTAACATGCACTCATGCCTCTTCCTATTATAGTGTGCAATACTTGCTCAGTTGCTCATTTTATGACATTATTCAAAAGCATGTGTCTATTAAAATGAAAGACAGATTGTATTCCCTAAACATGTGATGCGGCATTGGTTTTCCATCAGGAGCAGTACCTCAGGCAAGCCTCCATCTTCGTCAGTCTCTTCTTCATCAATCAGACCACCTACTCCTGCTACAAGTGCGTCCCTTGTTCGAGGCCCAGGTGGTGTGGGGACAATAATACCCTCCTCTCGACCAAGTCCTGGTGCTGTCTTCACGCCGTCCCCCAACCTTCCCCCACCCCCCCTCGCCTGAAGGGGTCACACACACTTCAACAGGTAAAACAAACTTTACCAGCCATTATGTGAAAAATACTAAATGCTAACAACTGTTTACTGCATTAACAACATTATTTAGTGACAATGAAATCATAAAAAAGAAATGTGTATATTCTTGTTCAGAAAGGTGAAGTTCTTTCTTTTCTCTTTGATTAATAGATCAGGATCTGATCTGTCAGGACCTGACAGACTCAAATGCTGGCTCTGCACCTGGAGGACCATCTGTGTCAAACTCGAGCTCTGGGACATCTAGCAGATCCTCCCAGGCCCAAACGTCTATCCCTACAATGGCCTACCAGTTCCATCAGCACAATCACCAGCACCAGCACACTCACACTCACCAACACTTCTTACATCCCACAGCTGCACCACCACCACTGGTGAGGAGTCAACTATAGCCCATGGATGGCTAGTTTCAGAAAGTGACTGATTATGAAATTTCACGGTTTGACATTTCTCTTGTGCTTGTTGTATTTCAGTTTGATAAGTATCCAGGCAAAATAGACGGTCTCTTTCGACACCAGGTAAGTTTTTTTTTTTTTTACATTTGTATTAATGAAGTTTAATTTAAATCTGCTGGGTAGTTTTCAAATTTGCTGTCAATATAGCAGGTCTCTGTGGAACACATAAGTGCTTCTAGTTTGTGATTATTAATTATTTATTTTCTCTCCTACAAAGTTTTTTCCTCAGTACCCACCCCCAGTGCCAGTTCTTCCTCCCACAGGACCTTTCAGATCATTGCATGGAGCTTTTCAGCCTAAGGTAAGATTTTTGTTATTTGGGCATTGTTTTGAATATTAAAATCTGAAAGCTTGGTGTATAAATATTAAAATCATTCAGGTGAAGAATGCTTGCATATTACCACAATATCTAGTGATCCTGGGGAGATAATATTGTGCTGTCTGTCAACCACATAAGAGCATAAAAAGGACAACCACTTCATCAAACATTTAACAATAGTCAGTAGGGATGTAACGATTCACTCAACTCACATTTCGCTTCCGATTCTGATTTTCGATTCGATCCGGTTTTTTTTTTTACAAAATGAGATTAAGACAAATTATAAATTAAATGTGTCTTATTATTGCTTGGACAAAATGCTGCACATTTCTTTGTGGAATTGAAAGATAACGACTATAATAATAATATACTATATAGCACTTGCATATTACTGTATTGTGCCGTTTGCTTTTATTGTCCTCATTTGTAAATCGTTTGGACAAAAGCGTTTGCTAAATGACTAAATTTAAATCTAATGTAAATGTAAATAACAAAACTAAATTGACATTTTAAAACAAGCCCCCAAATCAACTAAATAAGTAACACAAATAAAATAAAAACGAGTTGGCAACACTGCATTTTATCGTGATACAAACAAAGATGTGCATACAGCAACACAAGCAATTTTTAATCATATTTAGATTGTATATTCGAAATTTGAAGGCCAAAAACAGAATGTGTTGACTCATTTTGGGGAAACTAACACAAAAATATCTGCATTAAACCAGCAGAGAGATGCATGAGGATGCAGAATGCACTCTATGCCAGCAGGTGGCGCTAAAGTTTCCTTGGTTTCCACGGTAAAACAAAGCAGTCTGCACTTGGAACTGTAGATGCATTAACAGAGGCAAGCTGAAAAGAAACAAAATTAGAAAAGTAACTTTATAAGTTCCCCTCGAAATGCATCATTAAACTCTACACCTAAATGAATCGCGATTGTTTCGCATCTCCACGATGTGAATCGCACATATTTGAATCGATGTCACCAGCTCGAGGTTATTGGTACATCCCTATCGTCAGAATCTTTACTTAATAATGTACGCAACGGTGCAAAGGCAAAGTAATTTTTTATTCAGGCAAGGAGCATTAAATGATAACGGTGACATTAAAGAATTGGGTGGCAAAATAAATAACTGCTGTATTTTAAAGTTTAGTCATCAAAGAATCTGAAAAATGGATAACTTTCCCACAATATATTAAAACAATAGAGCTGGATTTCAACCTGGGGCCAAAGGGGCCCCGAAACACTTTTTTTTTCTTTTTACGCAAAACCCCCACCCCCCACCATAGGCCGGCCTTCGGGCACTTTTTCACGTCAAGACAGACGCGGGCGGGGCCTGTTTTAGGTTCTCCTAATTTTTATACTTTTAGACATCCATCATTAGGGATGAAAAAACTGCCAGCACGGTGGAAACAACAGAGACAGTGTACAGCGTCTGTCAAGGGCGGCTCTGTTATTGCCAGACCGCAGCAGCAGCACGAATGCATGCGTGCCGTCAGCACAGGAAGAGTTATGCTTTCAAATGCACACACTAGGCTGAAGCTTGATGCAAAGCTCAGCAAAAGTGTACTTGCCATGAAGGTCAGGGGACATTAGTAAGGAGAATTGAATTATTTACTAAATAAACTAGTGTTTTCTGAGGCCTGTCGCAAAGATGAAGATGACCATCCTGGACTCGAGTCTATCAGGACGTGCCTTTAGAGAGAAGTGCATCTTTACGGATTATGATTATAATGAAAGAGTTCTTGTTTTGGATTTTTTTTATTTCGTTAAGTGGTAATTTAAAGCTTTCTATAGATATACGTATCATGTCTGTGAGGCATGTATTCGCTGAGTTTCGATTCATTTGTGAAGCGCTTCTGTTCAAGACCAAGACGACAGAAAGTGCATCCTGTTTGTTTTCCTTATTTTAGAAAACCACAAGGTTTTGTTGATATTGTGATTGCACACAAATAAAAGTGTGTATTGTGTAATAAGTGGATAACAGTATCTCCCAAACGTGAGTACACCAATACATTTCAGCAACCATGGCTATCTATGTGTCAAGCGACAATAAAATTAATATGGGATATACTAGGATAGTCAATGTGCAGTTTGTATAGCAGTACAGATTTACTGTCCTCTAAAAATAACTCAACATACAGCCATTGGTGTCTAAATAACTGGCAAAAAAGTGAGTACACCCTAAGTGAATATGTCAAAACCGTGTCCAAAGTGTCAATATTTTGTGTGTGCACCATTGTTATCTAGCACTGCCTTAATCCTCATGGACATGGAATTCACCAGAGCTGCACAGGTTTTTGCTAGGATCCTCTTCCACTCCTCCATAATGACATAACGGAGCTGCTGGATGTTAGACACATGACGCTTCTCCACCTTCCGCTTGAGGATCCCCCACAGGTGCTCAATAAGGTTCTGGTCTGGAGACATACTTGGCCACTCCACCTTCAACTTCAGCTTTCTCAGCAAGGCAGTTGTCATCTTGGTGGTGTTATCATGTTGGAAAACTGCCATTCGGCCCAGTTTCTGAAGGGAGGGCATCATGTTCTGCTTCAGTATGCAACAGTACATGCTGGAATACCACATGGTTCCCTCAATGAACTGTAGCTCCCCAGTTGCCGGCAGCACTCATGCAGCCCCAGTCCATGATGCTACCACCACCATGCTTGACTGTAGGTAAGACACAATTTCCTTGGTACTCCTCACCAGGGCGTCGCCACACATGCTGGACACCATCTGAGCCAAAGCTTATATTATGGCGCTTTCCAATGAGTGTACGACGGCCAGCGGCACGGCTCAGTATGGTATGGAACTGTCGGGCGGGTGTGCGTTCCACTGCAGTTCAGTACCGTCTTAGAGGGGCGGCTTATTCACGTGTTGTTTATAGTTGCGCCGCCTCTACTGCCGCGACTTCTGAAAAACTTTTTCATTCTGCCTCGTCCCATCAAGCTTTTGCTGGATCCGCTCCTCTGCTATCAACTATAGGAACGTCTGTACTTCCTTAACAGACAACGAAACAGCCACTTTTTGTTTGTTAAAAAAGGTGCGCTCGTTCAAACCAGTTGCGTTCAATCCTTCGCTGGCTATGCTGATTTAAATCTAGCGCTTCTTTATGTTTGTGTCTAAGTTCAGTGACGCAGGTAGTGACGATTCTCTCCGGCCAAACCGTGATCAGCAGAGTTTACACGTCACTTTTGGTAATGGGTACGGTTCACTCAAACGGGTGGTACTAATAAAGGTACCAGGTACTGTACCCAGTGTAAAACCCCCCAAAAGTGAACCGTACCTAGCTGTACCGTGCCGTACAATGCAGTGGAAAAGCGCCATAAGTTAATCAGACACAGGCCACTGCGTTCCAGTAATCCATGCTCTCTGGCAGGTGTCTTCAGCAAACTGTTTGGGGCTTTCTGTGAGCCAGTTAGAAGAGGCTTCATTCTGGGATGACAGCCATGCAGACCAATTTGATGCATTGTGCGGTGTATGGTCTGAGCACTGACAAGCTGACCTTCCGCTTCTGCCACCTCTAAAGCAATGCTGGCAGCACTCATGCGTCTGTTTTTTGAAGCCAGCTTCTGTACCTGACGCACAGCACTAGGACTCAACTTCTTTGATCGACCCTTGCGATGCCTGTTCCGAGTGGAACTCGTCTTAGAAAACATCTGTATGACCCTGGCCACTGTACTGTAACTCAGTTTCAGGGTGTTACAGATCTTCTTATAGCCTAGGCCATCTTTGTGGAGAGCAACAATTCTAATTCTCAAACCTCAGAGAGTTCTTTGCCATGAGGTACCATGTTGAACTTCCAGTGAACAGTATGAGAGAAATTTTAATCAAAGCACAACTGTGAACGCTGTCATACAAGATACACAAAATTGTCTGGTCGGGGCAAGCAGACAAAAAAATGAACTGATGAATAGAATGGGAATTGCATGGTTAAACGACATACAGCGTTTCACTTATGGGTGTACTCACTTTTGTGGCCAGCAGTTTGGACAATAATGGCTGTGTGTTGAGTTATTTTCAGAGGACAGTAAATCTGTACTGCTATACAAGCAGCACATTGACTACTCTAGAAATGAAACTTGGATATATTTTATAGTATTGTCCCTTGAGAAGATATACTAAAATGGTTACTTAAAAGTGAGGGGTGTACTCACTTTTGTGAGATAATGTAAGTGTGTAATATTGCTGCTATGAGTGTTAAAGAGATTTAATTAGCCAAAATTGATAATAAACAAAAAATACGGATTTCAGATTCAATGTGGGCCTGAGAAGTAGTTCTCTGCATTACAGTAAACACTTGTGGGATTTGGTACGTCAACAACAAAAAAGTCATTACAGTCATATAACTAACTTTTAAAAAAATAATAATGCATGCAAGTGCAATTCTCTATTTAAATTTGCATTGGTGCATAGTAAGTCTGTCAGTACAGAAATGCAGGGTACTTTTCACCAACACACAAAAATTGAGTTTAGTTTAGGGTGTGTTCAGTTTGGAAGCCTGCCTTTGCATGCACTGTGATGCGTTAGACATTGATGGACAGGTGGTGATGACATGCATTTTATAAGAGGCATCATTTTCAAAACACACTAAACACACCAAATCACTCACCTCAAAGATTTCAAAACCGTAAATATCCAGGACTCCCATAACTTTCTTGCGTGTTTTGGTTTGAGCCTGATCAAAAAGAGAAGAAAGTTAAAGGCAGAAACCAACTCGCTTTAAACACAAACACATGAAATAGTTCTAGCATCGGTACAAGCGTGTCTTGTGTAGTTTCAGAGTATAATTTGAGCATTAGGGTGCCGTCACATTTACTGATGTTTGGCAAATTTTCACATGCAAAACCCAGTCACATCAATAGAACTTTCTGAAATTCACAAAATCTGGTATTTTGTGTTAGAGTGAAAGATTTCATCCTACATATTTTGCATTGGGTTCAAGTTTGGTCTTGCAAATTTGATGTGTTGACCAGCAGAAAGCTGCTTGGTTTGAACCCTATTGCTACACTATTGACAATAGACTATTGCTCACATCACTTTGCACCAAATTTTGTTAATGTGACAGCACCTTTACAGCAAACAACAAAGATTCAATGAAAATCCAGAGAGACATACCTTGATGCTTTCATTGATTCGGTTCACCAGCCAGCTGAACAGTCGGCTGTAAAGGTTTTTGGCAAGAGCATCACGAGCATAATAGGCCTGAAATAGGTGTGGCAAATTACAATCAATGTCCAGAACATCTGAATTACACATTATCTATACAAGCATAAAGATATTGATTAATCTCTAGCTCCAATTCACTCAATGTCTCATGGCTGTAAAAACTAAATTACACCACTTGAAGAGAACACATCATGTGGCCCGGATCCAAATGCACTGAGGCCTGTCATCTATCAAGAGTTAGTGGCTAAATTCTTAACAACATGATGCTATGCCAAGAACACATCACAAGTTGCTAACTGGACCCCTCACTTGAATGTTATTATTGCAATAATCAAGGCTTCGGGTTCACACACATCCCAGCAGCCTTTAGTGAGGTTTTGCCTGTAATATCTTTCTACCTCTAATCATGATGTTGGCTTGGCAACATACTGTTATTGTACAAAGTAATGTTAAAAATATAATTTTCCAAAATGTCTATCCCAAAACTTCAATTTCTACAATGTATGCCCTCCAAGAGCTCTCAATCTATATCTGCCAGACCTTCAGGCTGCTATCAAATGAACAGTTGTACTGTAGCTCACAATCAAATTCCTATAGACTTAGATTGAATTCAGAATATATATATATATATAATAATAATAATAATATAATAATAATTATTATTATATTATTAACACGTGGCTCAATTCACCCGTAAGGATTTTTTTCACACAAGGATGCATAAGCCATTCAGTTTGACTGACAAACTTTTCTTTCCTAGTTGTTTTTGTTGTATCTGGCCGGATGTTTGTGAACTCTGGAGACCTTGGTTTTCTGTAGTGTCTTTCTATCATCTCCACCGAACTTGCATGGAACTTTCCATAGTGGCATATTTGTAGTTGTTACATTTGTGACAGCGATGGTTATAATTGACCAGGTCAATAAAATGACCTTTCATTCATAAGTGATCTCACTTCATGTAAGTTTAAAAAGAAAAAAATAATAAAATAGAGACATATGGATATTGAATGAATTGTCTATTCGCAAGATACAATATATCCTATTTTAGGCTTTTTGTTCAATATCTTTTGATCAATGAACCTCCAGTTATTCAAAATTACTGATTTTTTGTATCTATTTTTTTTTTTTTACTTTATTAATTCCCATTATTTTTCCAGGTCTGGGAAACTTACAAGTGCACAAAGCTCCAAAGCTTTATACTGTCCTTTCATGTAAAGAGATTTACTTGAGAACCAAACATTTAAATGGAGCTCGATGTGCGATCAAGGAGGGTGTGTGTCCTGACCTGAGCCACGTTGAGCGTTGTGGACACTTTCTCCATCTTGGCCTCCACGGTCCGGAAGCTGAATGCTCTCTCCAGCACAGACTGCTCAATGCCCAGCAGCTCACACATCTCTTTCAGGTCTGGGACAGGAAATGCAAAACAAACCCAGGCAGATCAGATTAAAGAATTATTTATGGATAGACTAGACAGCGTGTTATGTAATTTAAACAAATTTTCCAATTGCCAAAGATAAACAAAAACCCTCCGATGACTCTTATGACTCTTAAAAAAACCCTCTATAAAAACATATTTAGTGTCTTCAAATTTAAAAACAACAATCATTCTGATCAAAGGCCTGTCTCCTAGAATCTAGAAGTCAAGGTTAAGACTGATACATGTTAAGCCCCTTTCAAGGAGTTCAAGGTATTCAAGGAGTTTAAGCTGAAGGGTATTTTAAAAGTGCTTCTCTCCAGGGGGTTTGAGAGGATCTGGACATCAGGTATACATCCCCCTCATCCTACACCAGCTTAATCTGTCTCATTTCAGCCCATATCTATCAGATCAAAAGGGCAGAGGAAAGCACATTATTGCTGATGGGTTTAAGCACAGCAGACAAACCAGACGCTGTAGTATGTATAAATGGAGGTGTTGACATGGACTGTGATGTTTAGTCTGGGCCAACCACTGCCCTGGCTATAGGAAACTAATAGAACGACCAGTAACAAACAACGCTCACTTTTGCAGTGAATATATTTTTGTAGTTGACATAACATGTTGACTAATATTTTTATTTAACGTTACAATTTTAGGTAAAACTTTTTGGTTTCCCCAAGTCAATTATTTGGTCTTTTTTTCTCAAGTATTTAATGCATATTTAAAACTTCATAGATGTCATGGTTTTAGATTATTATTATTTTATTTTTTTGTGATAATTTTAAGAAACTGGTTCCAAGTCATTTTAGAGGCATATTTAATTGTACTGTACGTATAAGGGAAAGTGAATATTTTAGACCTGTAAAAGTTTTAGCATTATTTTGAATGACCTTTTTGCTTTTATTTGTTCATCTTGTGGTAAACTGAATGGCTAATAATTATAAGATGATTTGAAAATAGTTTAAATAGTTTTAGATTAATTCTAGCACGTAACAGGACACTTGTCACTGCATAAAATATTATATCCTTGACCTGTTAGTCAAGGATGCATTTATCTGGCTTTATAAAAACATACAGATTTTTTATCATTAGCTTG
>JADLZN010000121.1:0-30361 GCA_018155175.1 Sinocyclocheilus anophthalmus
AGGAGCCAAGCTGATGTATAAAGACTATAAATGGACATTACAAGTATTACAATAATGATAATTTATACCTAAAATAATACTCAACCATTTCCTGCAACCTGCTGTACTTCCCTGAATAAGTCTTTAAAAGTGTTGTAGGCTAATAAGTCGTTATTAGTAATAAATTGAAAAAGCTCCCACCTTTATATGGCTAAACAAAATAACATGTAATTTACTAGAGCTTCTGATAGAATGTTCTCTTCGAAACATTAATTAAATTACTACTTATCCCAAAAATCGTTTTGAATAAGAAGACTTCCCGAGTTTTGAACGGAGTCCTGAATGTACTGTTATTAAGGTAAATTAATGAATTGTAATTGATTTTCAATGCCCAGCAGAACCCTGCCTTTGTTTTGGAAATGTAACATAAGATTATTTTGAATTAGGTTTGGATTATGTTAAACACTTTGCAGTAACATATTCATATTGACGGACAAAGAACACAGCTACCTAACAAACTTTGTTTTTTTAATAAACATAAATAATGAATTAAAATATAGAATTGACAATTGTATGTGCAGTAATTACAATAGCCAGTTTTGGTACGTACACAGGTACGTATATTCGTGCAATTTGAGGTGTAACTGAGTATGAGTGTTATAAACTAAGTCTACGAGTGATAAATACGGTGTTGCACAGTTATTTTTAAGTGTTCATGAGATGGATTGCCTGTGGTAAGAAACTGTTCCTGTGTCTGGTCGTCCTGGTGCTCAGTGCTCTGTAGCGTCGAGCAGATGGCAACAGTTCAAAGATGGAGTGTGCTGGATGTGAGGGGTCCATATGATTTTGCCAGCCCTTTTGCTCACTCTGGATGTGTACAGTTCTTGGAGAGAAGGGAGGGTTTTACCAATGATTCGCTCAGCAGTCCGGACTACCCTCTGTAGTCTTCTGTGGTCAGATTTGGTAGCTGAGCTGAACTGAGCTGAGCACTCAGTTATTGAAGTGCAGAGGACAGATCCCATGATGTCGGAGTAAGAACGGTTTTCAGCAGCTCCTGTGGCAGGTGAACTTCCCAGCTGGCTAAGGAATAACAAACCTCTGCTGGCACTGAGTCAAATTTAGGTGTCCCACTTCCGGTCCTGAGAGATTGTGGTGCCCAGGAACCTGAATGACTCCACTGCAGTCACGGTGCTGTCCATGATGGTGAGTGGGGGGAGTGTAGGGGGGTTCCTCCTGAAGTCCACTACCATCTCTACTGTTTTGAGCGTGTTGAGCTCCAGTTTGTTGAGACTGCACCAGACAGCCAGCTTCTCGACCTCCTGTCTGTAAGCAGACTCGTCACCGTCCTGAATGAGGCCTATGAGTGTGGTGTCATCTGCAAACTTTAGGAGCTTGATAGAGGGGTCTTTAGAGGTGCAGTCATCTGTGTAGGGGGAGAATAGCAGTGGGGAGAGAACACAACCCTGGGGAGCTCCAGTGCTGATTGTACGGGTGCTGGATTTGTATTTTCCCAGCCTCACTAGCTGCTTTCTGTCTGTCAGGAAGCTGTTGATCCATTGACAGACGGAGGTGGGCACGGAGAGTTGAGATAGTTTGGGCAGGAGGAGGTTTTGTGATGATAGTGTTAAAGGCCGAGCTGATGTCCACGAACAGGATCCTCACATAAGTCCCTGGTTTGTCTAGATGTTGCAGAACATAATGCATTCCCATGTTGACTGCATCATCCACAGTTGTTTGCTCGGTAAGCAAACTGCAGGGGGTATAGTAAGGGTCCAGTAATGTCCTTCAGGTAAGCCAACACCAACCTCTCAAATGTATTCATGACCACAGACGTTAGGGCCACAGCTCTGTAGTCATTAAGTCCTGTGATTTTGGGTTTCTTTGGAATGGTGATGATGGTGGAGCGTTTGAAGCATGCAGGGACTTTGCACAGCTCCAGTGATCTGTTGAATATCTGTGAGAAGATGGGGGCCAGTTGGTCACGCAGGTTTTCAGACAGGCTGGTGTCACACCGTCTGGGCCTGGTGCTTTTCTTTTCTTGTTCTTTCTGAAGACCTGGCTCACATCATCTTCACTGATCTGAAACGTAGGAGTGGGGAGAGGGTGGTTGCAGGAGGTGTTGATGGTTGTGTGGAGAGATGTTCAGAGCGGGTGTAGTGTTAGACTGGGAGTTTCACATCTACAGTAAAACTCATTCAGGTCTTCAACAAGTTGTTGATTTGCCTCAGTGCTGGGGGATGGCGTCTTGTAGTTTGTGATGTCTTTCAGGCCTTTCCACACTGATGCAGTCTCATTCGCAAGAAACTGGTGGTCTACGTTTGTTAGCGTAGTTCTGTCTCTGTGATCAGATCAGCGTGTTTCTGTAAAGCTGAGCTCACGTGTGCTTGCGGTGGAATGTACACACTTACGAGAATGAACGAGTGAAACTCCCGCTGCCAATAGTACTGCTTAGTTAATGAAAAGCGCTTCTAGATCTGGACAGCACATCTTCTTTAACACTGTTATGTTTGTACACCACCTCTCATTGATGTAAAATCATGTCCCGCCGCCGCGTGATTTCCCCGTTGATTCTGCGTCGCGATCTGCTCTAAACAGTTGAAAGCCCGGGAGACTCAACGCGCTGTCTGGAATGGTGTCTTTCAGCCAGGTTTCCGTGAAACTCCCCCGACTACAATTTCCAGCAACACATCAGAATAGTCGAAAACCGGTGAAATATCGGGTGTTGTGTACTTCCGAATGTCCAGCAATTCGTCTCTGGTGAAACTGATTGCAGGGATCTAACTAAAACAGGACAAACTAACAAAAACATAAAAACAACTGCGGAGCACGCCACGGAGGCAGCCATCAGCATCGGCGCCATCTTCGGTAGCCTACAACACCTTTAAGGACTTATTCAGGGAAGTAGAGCAGGATGCAGAAAATGGTTGAGTATTATTTTAGGTATAAAAATATCATTATTGTAATGCTTGTAATCTTCACACAGCAGCTTGGCTCCTTAAATGTATAAATACCTGCTAATTGCAAGACGCTGGCGTCACGTGGGTCACCCGCAGTGTAAGACTCTCAAAGCTCAAGACGTTCGGATAGACCTCGAGTTCGGGTCGGCGGGGCTATTCGTTCGCGTACACGTTGATTTTGGGCATTGAATAGCGCTGTCCTATATTTCTCGGGGTTCACATCGTTGCAGCGCCACTTCATCTGCCAGTGAATTCAACGATCTTATCAGATCTCCAGCCGCCATGTTTCAAACGATCCCTACGTACCACTTACCCCCGCCAATTCCCTGCCTGAAGCCTGTGGATCTTGATGGAGGGTGGGGTGGTCAGCTCGGAATGCATTTTCAAATTTAATTTTGCTACAAATATCCCACGGCGTCATTATGAAAATGCAATCATAAGTGTTCTAACTGTTAGTCTAAATGCATTTAGGACAAATAGCATTTAAATGATCATTTTGCTACCATTTCTGCTTGAACATGTTACACATATCAAATTCAAACACCATATCAACACAACATCATATCAAATATCAAACACAATTTGTGTTATACATTTTCATTTCGCAACTTATAAAGCATTCAAACGAGCATGCAATTTACATATTAAGACTACTGTTGGAAATGGCAAATGTAAATTATATAATTTCATTTTCATTTTACTTTTGCACCAAACTTTGCACGTATGGAAAATGTAAATTTAAATACAGAATACGCTAAAAAGGTAGAAATTTAATGTTGCATTGTATAACATCTAAAAAACAAATTACATTCATCCGATTTTTTTTTACTATTTTTTAAATGAGAAATACAATTCTTTCGAAAATCGGAACATTAATTTTTCTGCTTTTACTATTCATCTAGGTGTATTGATACCAGTAAGAATAAACTTGCATTTTCTTCTATATTTTTATTCCTAGGCTATCACAACAACGGAAAAACAAATGTATGCCAAAAGGGTAACACTTGATACAGAGATCATTATTGCTGGATCCTTGCAGAACCTGTGCAAGCACGGCTTTTAATGGTAGGCTTATGTTTTTTGTTTGTTGTTGTCTCATACTTTTAGATATGCTGTTATTTGTAAATGCTACTGCTTATGTTAGCTTTTAATATACGGTTTTATCCTGATTAAAACTTTAATACAGTATGGCAACTGGGTAAGAGCTCCAAAGGGGGAAAAAAGAAGAAAAAAGAAAGATTCACGCGTCCATGTTTATTAAAAACGCTTCTCATAGCTTTGTGAAAATAAGTGTATAATTGTAACAGTTTATTGCTGGAGCTGAGCTGAATGAGAGAGAGAGAGAGAGAGAGATGCAAAGCATGTGCAGAGCAGGGAGACGTGAGGAACAGAATTAAGAACCGCTGCTTTAGAACATTGATTTTGAAAACTTGTGAATCCATTAGAATCAGTTCAAAAGACCAAGAAAAAATCGCGATTCATATATGAATAGATTTTACATGCACCCCTAGTTTTCTCTTCCTCTTCTCTAAAGCAGCACAGCATGGCCTCACCCTCTTTGCTGCCTTTTCCCGAGGGCGGGGTTTATCTGGGTTTGTGATGTCACGAACCCGGGATGTAACTTGTTTGTAGTCCCTACCAGCTGTTTAAACTGCCAGAATTTTAAAAGACATATATATCTCCGTTTGCATTGAACTTTCAGCTTCGTAACTTTGCAGATATTGTTTATGCTCAACCAGCAACATTACACACTAACTAACGTTAAAAAAGTTAAATCATAATGAACCACCCCTTTAAGGTCCCATTCACCCATATACCTACTCCTTTACACCCACTCTTGAATTTATACATTTACTTTAACGATAAATAAAGTCAAGTCCCGTCCTTTAATTTTTCACATTCTAAAACCTGTTTCACTCTGAAATTTGTCACAATACATAAATCAATTCAGCCATAACTTCTGTTACATGACTTTAAGTTTGCGAAGCAAAGCAGGACACTAATTATTAATCAAAAATCAAAATGGCAATAGAGGTTTTCTTTTGTTACATTTAAATGGACATTGCGTTTTTCTAGCTGTAAAGGCTAAAACAATTTTAAGATGCTAATAAATAATAGAGTTTCGTTGGACTCGGACTCGGCTGTTCGGAACTCGGACTTGAGTCCGACTCTGCCCATTTTGTACTCTGACTTGTCTCGGACTCGATTAGTTAAAGACTCGGACTCGATTTAGGTGGACTCGAACCCAACACGAATAGCTACTGAGAAATGTCATGTAGCTTTTCAGTTGCAAAACTATTTTACTGATCAAGTTGCCGGTGTTGTGCCGAATTCTGCACCCCTGCCAGATTATGCACCCCCTCGTTGAAATCACTACCTGATTGCCTAATCCCAACCCACCCCTAATCCTAACCTCTCCCCCACACCTACTCCTAAACCTACCAATACTAGGGGGTGCATAATCTGGCAGGGTGCAAATTTCGGCACTACACCAGTCAGCACTGACAAGTTTCTGTGCGCATGCTTGTTCCACGTGTGCTCACGACGACGTGACCACATACGTATTTATTATGTCTATGCTCCAAGTCCCCGACTGTGTCTGTACTGTATGCGTTTGTAGGAGAGAGCGGGAGAAAGAAATAAAGATGTGGGTGAGAGAGAACGGGAGAAAAACTTGCTTGTGCTTTTCATAGGTAATATAAAGTCATTTCGTGTGGAAAACATGGAAATAATTTGTCGTTTTATCCTATTGCAAAGATTATGCATTTTTCCTCTGTTTTCCACACAAGTTTTTATGGAAATGGATATAGTACTGTATTTTCTGGACTATAAATCGCATTTTTTATCATCTGAAACGTGCTGCGATTTATATTCCAACCACAATATGATGCAATCGAGGTCAAGCGCAAAGCGTACACATTTGGATTGTGACGAGCCATTGATTGTGAGTTTGAATAGTACATTTCCCATACGCCGGTAGTTTCAGTTTCACTTTAATTATAATTTGTTTAGGCTGTGCGTTTATAATAAATGTTTATAGTGAATGCCACTATAATTTCAGTTTGTTTTATACTTATATTTTCGTTACTTTTTCTGTTCTGATTCTGCTAAATTTAAGGGATTTGTTTTGGAGTGAGGGGAATATGAATACATGTTTATAATGTTTGTAAACGTTTAGTTTAGATTATTTCTGAATGAAATGATAAAATGTGTCTTATACATCAATCGACTTACACACCAATGCAACTTATCCTTGTGTCATAAAGTGCTCATAAAAAATAATGTAGAGATGGTACAAGAATAGAACTTCCATCTATATACAAGTATAAATACAGTACAGTAACTGAGTGTCAGTTTAGAATAAAAAAAAATAAAAATCACAGCTTAATTTGTCATACATATACTATGCAGATAGGGATACATATTTTTTTTCTACTTTATTTTCTAGATTGTTTTTCGACATTATAAAAACGAGACAAAAAATGTTGTCTTCCATATCCTGAGAATGAACAGTTCTCGAGTGCGTTTATGACAGCTTCATTTCCTAAGAAATAATTCGATGACCTGCTGTTCATGGCGCACATATTTAGGTTGTATTCCAGAAATAACGCACAAAGATTCTCCGTTGATCTGGTGAGAGACATCTGAGAGGAATCTCTGGCAAAGTTCAGTAAAAGGTAAGAATTGCAATACAAATGTCATGGTATATTCTGAAAACAGAAACATCTAACATTAAATACAAGAAATATAACACATTTTAAATCACATTGGCCATTCAAGGCCTATATTTAGTTTCGCCAACTGTTGTCCGCTGACTTATATAGCTTATGTATTTTATTACTTCACTGTGAACTCGGGAATATTGTTGAGATAAATAATATGGAGAGGTCATTTATTCAAATAATCAAACCGAATCTAGACATTAAAATGAGAGAGATTAAAATATCACTTTAGCTCTTTGAATGCTCCTCATAAGACATTATTTTTATTGGCTTTTGTGCTACCAAACCAGCAAGTGGTTTATGTATTTTATGTAGACAATTAACAGCTTATTTATAATTGGTGTGTGTTCAGACAATCTCTGTCACTAACAATAAGCACAAGACTTTGTGTAATGAAGTTCCATTCTTGAGTGATCTGCAGTTAAAGTTGGTGGTTACATGCTGTCCAAAACTAGACTTTTTTTAAAAAGTCATTACTGACATAAGTTAGTGTAACTGCGATGCAAATTATTAATAAGAGTTAAATATTTTTGCTGTTTTCATTCATGATCAATTGATGCAATTTCTCTTTCCGTTAAGGATCTTAAAGGGATACTCCACCCAAAAAAATCCCTCATCATTTATTCACCCTCGAGTACATGACTTTCTTCCTTCTGTGGAATATAAACTGAGATTTTTAGAAAAAATTGTCCATCTCTGTGATTCCATATAATGCAAATGGTTGGTTCCCTCAAAGTTGACCTTCAGGGCCCTTTTTCACAAAACATCTTAAGGTTAAAGGTAGCTCATAACTTACCAATTTAGGAGAAAATCTTTAAAATAATGGGCGTGTCAGTCCTAAATTTAGGACTCCTAATATATACATTTATATAGCGCTTTTCTGGGTATTCAAAGCAATTTACATGAATCTTCTCAACCACCACCAATGTGCAGCATCCACCTGGATGATGCAACAGCAGCCATATTGCGCCAGAACACCCACCACACACTAGCTTAACTAATATTTTATTCAATAGTACAATAAAAGATTGTTTTCAAGAATACAATATTTAATTTCAGAGATATAAAAAAATATAATCTCAAGTAAGTGTATTTTTCCTTACCTCTCAGGCAGAGTCAAGAGTTAGGTAGGCCGGCAGTATGTTTCCAATACATTCTTGTTCTCTCTCAACAATGCTCTAACATCACACGCAGACGGCAACACAATCTTGCTAAGCTGTGCCCTATCTGCACCTCTTCTGCTGCACCTCTGTCATTTTATGTGGGTCTCTGGAATTGTCAGTCAGTTGTCAACAAACTTCATTCTGGCCATTGTTTCTCAGTCTACTCTTAGTACCTTGGGCTTGACTGAGACCTGGATTCATCCAGAAGACTCCGCAACCCCTGCTGTTCTCTCGAACATCTTCCCTTTCTCTCACACCCCCCATCAGGCTGGAAGGGTACTGGTCTTCTAATTTCTAATAATTGGAAATACTCAACCCACTCTTCCCTATGCAATCAAAATTCGTTTGAGTTTATGCTCTTGGTAACCGCTTGTAAACTTCATCGTGTATGATTTAGCCCTCCTGAGTATATCCGTAGACCTTTATTCAGAGCGCTGTATGGGTGAGTCCTCACCTTCTCGTGATGGCAGTCACTTGTAGTCTTTGAGGTAATTGAAATCATTGGAGAAGCCTTACACAGCATGTTAGTTGGCCACTTATGACACTCCTCTAGCTAATCGGAATCCACATGGTTACCCACAAGCTCAACATATCAGAGCAACCAGCTTGCTGAATTTACCCTGCAATTGTCTCCACAGACAAATTTGGTAAAAACCGACCCATATACGAAATCGTTGATCAATGGTCTCCCTGATGTTACATTTATACTTCCTACCTAGTACTACCAGGTGACTCTAATTCCTCTACCAGTTACTTTTAGTCAAAACCTACACTCCCTTTCACCCTTCCATCTTTTCTCTGTTTTGTCATCCTCTCTCTTCCCTCACCCACCATTTATCTGGATGTAAATACAGCAGATGACACTTTATGATTCACTTTAACTTCTTGTCAAGACAATATCTGTCTAGACAGGCCAGTGCATACTACCCCTTCTAACCTAAAAAGTTGCCCCATGTATCACCATCTTTACTGTATTTTTGCTGAGCAGTCTTTTGGGTGGCTCACCAATGTACTAGATTTCTCTAACACAAAAAAATAAGTAGGCTTGACCAAAATATTTGTAGGGAGAATAATTTATTGAAGATGGTAGTGCAGCAGTTCTTCAATAGCGATGTTAGCATGCCTTCCTACAAACAATCTTCACCCTTGTATGAATCCTGGCTTCTACCCAAGTTCTGACTGTGGGATATACAAGATACAGATATACTGTAGATATATTTTGTCTATACCTGAAGACAAAAGGGTTTGGGCCCTGTTTCTCATATGATGCAGAATACAAATTTGAATAGGCCAATTGTGAGTTTTAAGAGAAAGGTAGGCTTTTTACAGTACCAGTAGTACCAACTCAATTCAGTTCCTGCTTGAAGGCAACCGCTTTCAAAATCTCCTGTGGATTTTTGTGTGCGCACACTAGTTTCAAATTACAAAACCAAAAGTTTCTATTTACAACATGTTTTTGCAGTGTTGAGTATTGTAGCCAATCACAGGAATCTCTGTTGAAAACAAGGCCACAAGAGGTGTTTACAGTAGGTCAGACAGAACAAAATAACCAAGCAGGAAAAACAAGAACAATATAAAGAGCAGGGCAGTCGCAAGGGGGGTGCAGGCCCGTTTGCGAAGTTGACATGCGAGGCCCTCTGCAATTTGTGGGGGGGGGGGGTGATATAGTAATCGGACGCATTGATCGATTGTGCTGCCGGCTCCTGTCATGCTTGCTCACGAATATAACGGTCACGCACACACTTATAAGAAGTGTAAGATCGATGCATACTATAATACTAATAAAAAGCAATTAAATAAGAAATAAGAATGCTACCTTACGTATAGGTTTGTATTATTTAGAATAGCCTATAAGTTGCCATCTAAAATTGTCCTCTAAAATGTTAATCTCAGGTCCATATGGTTATCTGTCAGGTATTTTACTAATAGGAAAGAAAATAAACTATTCATTGCCATTAAAGTGAAATTATGGAACCTACACATAGGAGCCTGATAAAAATGCTCATTTTAGAAGAAAATTTAAAATGGCACTTAGAGGCTTTTTGCATCTTGAAATCTTCATAATGAAGTGTTCATTTACCTATTTGAAAATAATATTTTATTTTAAAATGTGCACCATTCACTTTCTTCGTATGTCTAATAATCGAACACGCAAAGTCTTTGTCACGTAATTTATGATAGAGGCATACACTGAATCCATTGACTGCAGATTTCGTTGAAAACGGCGCGAAATTTCATAAAAAGTTGAGTAGTTTGCATCACTACAGTCTATTACTGTCGGTTGCTGAACATTTCTATCATAAAACGGTTTTCTAATACAGTACTACTTACATCTTTCCACAAACTCTCGTTGCATTGTGACAGTGACAGTAAGACCCACCTTCTTTGATTTGATTGGCCATCTCAATCATTTTGACATTGACAAGCGCTGTTGGACCACTGAGGCAGACCAGCCTAAAAGTTTTAAAACTTTTTGTCATCCTAACAACAAACGGCTTTTCTCATTTTTATACACAGAGTCTTATACTGTCTATCAGTTATGACTAATTTAGTCTTTCAAAGGACAAAATGGGTGGGAAAACAGTAATAAAAATGAGACATAAACTACATAAAATGCAGGCCAGGAGCGAAGCCCTCTAGAGGCGCAAGGCCCTGTGTGGTTGCACACTTGGCACAGCCCTTGTGTGACGGTACTGTAAATAAAAGATTCATTGTGTAGTTAGTCATTGAATATATCAGGAGTTTTCACATGAGTAAGTCTGGTCAGTTTTGTTTTTCTAAGAGGACCAAACGTCCACGTATACAGCTTTAGGAATGACAAACGTGAGTGTAAGAAATTACGCAAGTGAATCCGTTAAATTGTTCCGCAAGTTATTGCTATAAACAAAAAAACTTTGGGGGAACAGGGATAAGCGGTAGTAATGGAGGAACAAATAGACAAGTCGACTGTCAAAATAGACCTGTGCATTAAGTGATGCAGAGTAAATTCAGAGTAACAAAACTACAACAGCAACAAGCTGGGTGCTGAATCACTAGTAGCAGGTATACAGTTAAAGTAAAACTAAAAGCAATTTGTGTCCGTTGTAAGGCAAATGGTTTGAAACTATATATAATAGAGTTTTCAAAGTAAACTCTAACGATTTTCAACATAGCTCAGCATTATTATGTAATCATTATACATTAATAATTAACTTATTGAATTTGTAGTGAACTAGTTAAATATTTAAATATCTGTTGCTGTGTAGGCTTATTTATTTATTTATTTAAATGACATGACACTTTGTGACTTCCTGCACTTGCTATCCTTTACACTTCAGTACAGTAAAAGTACTAAAATGTATTATAATAGTCATTTTTATAATGAATCAAAAAGCAAGACGTGAAAAAAAAACTTGTGAGTGTAAATGGCATGAGCTAATGAGTGATCCTCTGCTGCCATCTACTCGTTATAATGGTCATGTCATTCATTCGTGTCATTTTCATTTTAAAAGTATTTGTTTTCCAACAGGAGACACATTTTATTGCACATTTTTTCATGCCATTTGAAAAGTGAATTTTATTGCATAACTGTAGTTAAAAAATAATAAAGGCTTTAAAATATTATTTGTTTTTAAAAAATGTGCACCATAGACAAACAGCCCTCAGAGGGTTATGGGGAGTGTGTTTGTTTGTTTCACAATTTCTTCAAACATTATCAGACATTAATAAATAACAAGCTGGGTCTTCCCATATTTTTTTTTAATGACTATTCATTTGCCTTTAATCATGTTGGAACTTAGTTCGGCTAGTAGTTTTTGCAGTGGTATTGAAAAAGTACTTTAAGTGTGTTTTAAAACTAGGGATGCTCCAATCCGATATTCATATCGGGTATCGACTCCGATAGTGCCATTTTTCTCGGATAGGGTATCGGCCAGAGAGAGCCGATCCAAATTTTTTTTTCGGATGTGGACTTAGTATGTGTATCTGAGCCCATATGATAGCTAATGTGAGGCTCCAAGGCAATATTTTAAGGTTCTACATTAAGTGCACACAAACTCTTTTATCCATGTGGTGTCAGTCATCGTTCAGCCTTTTTACAGTTAAACCTGGGCGTTCGGTTCACAGCCCCACGTCAGTCGGTAAATCTTTCCACAGATCATTCTGTGTTCCACTCATACTTGATTGTGTAAATCATGTTCATATGATTTTGCGAAAAAGGAGTTTATATTCTTTGCCGGAGTTTAATGTATGTTTTGTTACTTGCTACCGGATGTACTGCGAGAAAAAAACAGGTGTAGAAAAGACTATAAATGTTTTTCCGTGCAACATTCACTGAAATTTAAAACTGTTCACAGAAAGGCTCAATAACGTTGCACAGATATAATCCAAGAAGACCATACAATTCTACTTTCCCGTTTGTGCATCTGCTAGTTGTACCCGAGCACTTACAATTTGAGCACATTGTAAGCGCTTCGTGTCATTCGATATCAGCCCTTTACATTGCGAGTAAATCACTCGCATATGCGACTAAATCTTCACTCTGGGGGACTAAATGATGTCTATCGTTAGCCTTTGGCTAATAAATTCTTAGATTTTACTCTCAGTGTGTGAGAGGCTGAGTATAGATTAGCAGATATTTTCCTCACAGAAACCTATGACTGAGCGCTTCAGAGTTTCCACTCTCTGTCAGCGATCGATATTTTTCAGTTAATTTGACGGGAAATGGTGCAGCGCAACTGTGTCTGTGTATTTGGGTTAATGTGTTAGTGTGAAGTGGCACGACTCACCGTCACCTTCCCTCACTGTGAGCAAAGAGCACAAATAGACGAGTCGATGAGTCTACATAACAGCGGACTTGAGCGGACAATGTAACGTATACTTGTTGTATTTCCTGTAAAAAAACAGAGAGACTTGGGAATTCTTCATGCTTTGAAGATATGCCGGTTTCTCTGGTTGTGGGCGGAACTAATGCGCAAACGGCAGTTTCTCATTGGCTGGTGCTCACCTAGTATAGTCCCTGTTTTGAATTCAGCGAGCAAACGCACACAACCTGATTAATATTCATGAATCCAGTAGCTCATTAATCCTTAGTGCGATTTTATATTGTTCTTATTAGTAGAATTCGTATAATAATAATATCTCATCTGTATTATTGTTCGGGTTTTTTTTACAGGAACACTGAATGACCAAACAAAGCACCAGCACCAGTCCCAAGTTCATGTTTACCCAGTTTCAATTCTAATTACTAAACTTCTATTATATTTAATACTACTTGAATTTACATATATTATTAATGTTGACGGCCTGATATTAAGAGTGTGTACGTCAGATATTAAAAAGCGTGTACCATTTTCCAAACATGATAATGTTTGTAAAAATGGCAAACTTATATATATATATATTCTCTAGTATAGTAGTTCAGTCGTGGCGAGTAACAAAAAACTATGCTAGCAAATGGCGATTCAAATTGCAAGGTTCCCTAAGAGGGTTGACCGTATACAAACAGCTCGTGCCTGGCACTGTTTTTAAATTTTTTTTTTTGGTTTGTGCCCCCTACGTATCTACATATGGTTGCTAGTAAAAAATATGCCATATGCCTACATTTTAATAAATTTTATAGTATATACTTATTTATAAATACATTCATGAATGTTTTTAAGGAATGGATTTTAGAATAATACAAATAGCTATGTGTAACATTTTACCATATTTAGTACAACACTTTTATTTGTTCCCCACAAAACATAGTTTTTTCACTAAATGTTTGGATTTTTAAAATTATTGTGCACTGATTTTTTTAGAATAACTTTTGCTGCCGAATTATCCATTAACCTAGTTTATGATAATTTTTTGTCATAGATTATACATAGGCCTATATTTTTTTTCATATTTGTTTATTTTATTTTCTTTATAATGAAGTAATCTGTATCTAGTAGATTGTGAAAGAAAGATTATCAGTTCCACACACAGAGATAAATACCTTATACATGTATTAAGGAGGGGGGACAAATTCATGTATCGGACCGGAACGGATCGGCAATACAAACCTAGGTATCGGAATCGGTTTTTCATAAATATTCTAAAAATCGTCCTGTGGTGATCGTACCGGTCCACAGGACTTCTTTACTTTGCACACTTGCAACTAAGCCAAAACACCATGGGAGTGGATTCGAGGTTAAATAAATAACTGGCTGCAATAAAAAAAAGATAACAAAACAGTGTCCCACCTTAGGAAATGAATTGGATTCACGAGAAAAACTGCATTTCATTATCTATGATTTTTCTTTTATATACAACATCTGAGACAAGCCAGTAAAGATTTATACCCAAACGACGGGCTGAGACTACAAGAATATCCCAAGGCAGAAAAAAAAAACTCAAGTACAAACATGCACCAAACACAACATGGACACACTCATAGCAAACATGGTATATTTTTCATGTTTCTGCTGAGCTTATGGCCTGTTCATTTTCATTTTTTGACTTAAACAGTTAATTTGAGTATCCTGGGGTGGATGAACAATGCAGGAGATATCAATTTATATTTTTTAACAAATATTAAATTTATTCATAATTATTGAAATTATTATGAATATACCTACAGAGTAGGTTATCATTCAGTTAGAATTAGTCTTTTCTTTTTTAAAACAAAATAATGGTTGGGATATCCATGTGTCAATAGATGTTAATCCATAAACAACTGAATTGAAGCCTTAAGATTATCTAATTTCTCATGTTTCACTTGTTTTGCTCATTTAAAAATCTCCATAGGGTTTATAGGCCCCATAGTGGCTGTAACCATAAAATGCAATATTATGTCATTTTTCCCCACCAGATGGAATCAGAAACACTCAGTGACTCATTCCTAGGCCTATCGTTGGTTTGTGAGGAAACAGGACTGAAATGTGTCTTTCTTTGTTTTTTTGTGAAATAATGTACAAAAACTGCTTATTTGCTTATGTTTTCTTTAAAATATCCAGAATAAAAGGTAAATATGATTTTTTTTTTTTTTAAATCACCAAAAAATAATAGAAAAGCCTACATTAAAAATTAGGGGGAAAAATTATAAAAATGTTCCAATATAAGCTTTCTGGACCAAAAATAAAATTAGTGTCATTTTTGGCCTTCGGGTCATTTTGACCCGCGAGGGACACCTTTGTTATAGGTTCGGATGAGGGTTTTAAGTAATAAACGGAAAGCAAAGTTTTTTTTTTTTGCTGATCCTAAAAATGATTCGATCTATAACTCAAAAAACTGAAATATGATTTTGTGATCCGTTGAACAACTAATATATAAAAATTCCAAACAAAGCCAGAACAGAGAAACACTGTAGTGTTTTTTTTCCTGAATGAATGTGTTTTTGAATAATTTATTTGACCCAATGACTCAATAACCAATGGGCATAAAGCAAGTGGCACAAAGACAGCCACTTGCTTCCTTTCTATATAAATCAACTGTTTTGAACAAAACTTTTGAATGAATGATTCAATGAATCACTCATACAGACAGGGAATTGCTGCCACCTACTGGCAGTTTTAGTTTCTTAAAAAACACAAGGGAAGTGTTTCATCTTGTATGGGGGAAAAAATACAATTGAGATATCGTTTTTTTTGTCAATATCGCACAGCCCTAGCACTGAGTGACTTCAATAAAGCACTGGTGAGGACTCTGGAGCCCCAATTGTGTTACAGTAAAGCCAGCACTTCACCTGTTGAAAGCCACCTTTGAATGAATGCTCAACAACACTAACAAAACAACTTAAAAACTAAACCCATGTTTGAATACCTTTAAGCACACCCAATATCCAGGATGCCACATAAGCGACTGCACATGCTGGATCGGCTTTGATTGTGATCAAGGTTCAAAAACCCAATTAGCCATGAAAAGGAAGACAACACAGAATAGAGTGAATAATTAGCCAGAGCCAAGTGCAAGTGTTTCGCCGACATACTTACACTTAGTGTGGCGGCAAGCGAACTTCACCGGGGAGTGATATATATCATAGGTTATAAACGTAATATAAAAACAGGCAGACGGGAGGGCTTACTGAACATGCAAATTCATTGTCAGCCCTGCCAGCGCAGGACTTTGGAGGAAAGAATAGAGGTTTACCTCCTGTGGATGGCAGAACACAAAAGCTGCACTGCCGCACATGAACGCTACTTTATCAGGAATTATAGGAAGATTTAAAAAAATGACATCAAAACTTGTTTGGAAGATGAATAGGGTCCATTAAAGATACATTCATATAAAAACACCAGTGCTGTGTTTTGATTTTGAAGCGTGCAGTGCTCTTGTTTATTCACTGAAGTCAAAGCCTTTTGGAATATTTATTTGTGGTTTTAAAACCATACAACTAAATTATTTCTTTTTTATATAAGTCTATTAAAGTTTCAATTAAAGTTCCAAGAGGTGTGGCCTCTATATTTTCTTCAAAGCAGAGGTCCGGAAAAAATAAATAAATAAATAAATTAAAAAATGTATTGAATTTACATTTAGATACATGTGAAGCAATGTGACAAAAAAAAATCCTGTTGCTGTTTTAAGGGCCTTCCTCTGAAATATATACTATTTTAATAGTTTGCTTTAAAAGCATTGAATACTAAAATGTCTACATAATCAAAACGTTCTCAATCTGAGCAGAAAGAAAAGATAGTTTCAAAAGTTTACGTTCTTAGGCCATCTAAAAAACATTTTTTCAATATGCATACCCAAATTCTTTTGAAATGTTCTTCGACAGATAAAAATTGATAAATGTATAATCAGTGCCTAAAAACGTCTTGCCACCCTGTTTTGATAGGGTTAGAACATCGATAGTAAGAACATAACATTTCAGCATTGTTTTTTTTGCGGAGGGTTTAGTAAAAGTAATCTATAATTTTTGCTGCGCTCCTGTGTTTTGGTTGGTGTTTAACATAACTGCGTCTCATCGACAACGGCGCAGTGGCCGGAGGAGTCTGAAGAGCTGAGAGGGAGAGAGGAGGGAACGACGCACTGGGCTGAAATGGCTGAATCAAGACGTTGGCTTTAGATAAAAAATAATAACCAGGCCTATATAGCGCTGAAAGATATGATACTATAAACGACACCAGGAGCGCTTGGATGGTGATCGCTCGCTGTTTTGCGCGCTGCAACAAATGGTGCTGCTGGTCGCTCACAGATGGGGTTTGGATGCGGTCCCAGCCTGTGAATGTAGTTTTATTGGGTTTTTTTTTTCACCGAATCCGTACATGAACTTCGTATGCTTGCCACAGAGGTCGCCCTCCATTCTATTGACTATCAAACAACCCCCAGATGATTACCCAGTACCCTGGACTACATTTCCATGCTCCATGCAATAATCCCAAGCTAACACTGAAACCAATCAACCACAGCTGTACCCAATAAACAGAAATGTATTAAATATATCAGCTGAGTTTCAGAGTCGCACAATAGTGTCAGCCATACTCACAAGTGGAGTTGATAGCATACCTCATGAGGCGCAAAAATGCTGTAGCTTGACCTAGCATATATACTAGAGTCTGTGCGTCTGGCTGTTTGTCTACGTGTTATGATCATTGCCTGGTATCTCGGATTACCACTCCTGTCTTGCAGGTTAGGATACTGTCTTTCGCCCCTGCCTGGACCTTTGCCTTTGTACATGGATTATCCATTAGTCTAGCCCTGTTGGCTTACATCGCCGTCGACTGACCTCGCTGGAGCTCTGCGGTTCTATCTCATAAACAGGTTTGCATGTCGACCAATGCCTGTTCGGAACAACGTCTGCTAATAATCTTACAAATGGACCGCAGTCTCAGAACAGTTATACTAAGGTTAAGCTGAGTTACTTTTAAAATAGTATATTACCGAGGCCTTTTCCTGCGAGTCGAGTACTGTCACGATTATAACCGATGACAATGCTCCGCATTTACACAAGGACATTTTAGAGAAGAATAAGTTCAGGGATAATCATTCCATCATCAGCATAACCGGTGAAATAGCCAATGATTCAGGTCGAGTTGAAGATCAAGCCTAAAATATTTAAAAGTCACTAACCGATCTTGCCTAGCTCTGGTACATGGAACATGGCTTTAATAGGAGCTGTGCTCCTGCGGAGACGTGTATCGCGATAAGGAGCTTCTGTATTGAATACCGCAGACAGCATAAGTAGCAGTTGAAAAGAAACAAAAACAGCAAGACCATTTAAGGTTAAAAAAAATCTTGCACTCTTAATTACTCTGAAATTAGAAGTGAAGTTAGATTATTGATATTATATTATTATTTTTGAGTTTACAGTGTATGGTGGTTTTGCTGTTGCACTACTGTTGCTGTTGTAGAAAAAAACCTTTGATTTAGGCTGGCTGCAGGCTTTAGGCATCCCACTGTCAACTGCCTAGCCACACCTTAGCAACCATTTAGAGGATCATTGCAACTGAATAGTATAGTATATATATTTCTGTCATGACAACTCTCGGAGGGATTGGCATGGTAATGTACAGGACAATGTTAATGTATTTGGTCTTGGAATATAGAGTTGTTACGGGCGGCTGCTGAAGAGCACGTACCAAAAACTTGTAATGCCAGCCTACAAAACATGTCCTGTAGCTGTAAGAAATAAGTCGTCTGTTATCAGATCTAGTTATAGGACTGCTTGAATGAAAACATAAACGCAGAAGATAAGGTTTTCTTGTCTCCTTTTATGGAATTACACAGCACAGCAATAGCACAGTCCCATGAGCACATTTCTCCGAAACTACGCACATAATGATTTCCAATCGGAACTGCAACAACCCATTGCGAAATCTACTTCCCTTCGCCGCCACACTTAATTGATATGCCTGTGGTAAGCGGTGCTTCGGACGCGCGTGCAATGAAATCCACCCGCAGTCATCACAATTTGAAAAAATAATAAAACCCTTAGAACAAACGGAAAACAGGAACACTGGGATAATCCGCCGATGTTATGGAGGACAACCATACGTATGAAATGCCATAGGTCAGCTGTATAACACGGATGCTTAATGCTGCTGCTAATATGCTTAATATTTCACTGCTACATATAATTCAAACTGCTAACATGACATTCAGTTTCAAATTGTTTACGGTTGCTCATTTTGTATTCAATTAGGCAGACCACGCAAATATACACAGCGAAATGGATTAAAAGAGCATTCACTCATCTTAGATGTTGATTTAGGCTGCTTGGAGCTGTACTGCCAGGTTCTCAATTAGTTTTCGCAGAGGGCCGATTATGCCCAACAATCACCAAGCAAATGACTATATCCGTGTGTGTGTATATATAATTATAATATTTAAAATATATATAATGTTGTGTCTGTGTGGGTGTAATGTTATTAAGGATTACAGTAGTGTATATGTTGCTTTTTGTAAATAATCACAAGATGGCAAAACGATGAATTCAGATTTTTTCCCCCATGTAGTCTGTTTTATTTCAACAATATGAACATTTTGCATTTAGATCAAAGAAGAACTGTGCCTGTTGATTCTTTAAAAAAATGAAAAACAAAATCGGGGCTACCTGTCTGACACGAATGAAATCAAAGTCCAACAGACACGATGCCAATAAAGTAAGTATCGTTTCAGATGCATTATAGGGTTGTGCCTAACCCCCAGGCTATAGTGACACGTGACAATAAGCGACATGGGATTTTATTTTAGGAACGGTTTTTATTTTCTGTAACGTAGCGGCAGGAACAACATACAAAATATGACACTGATAATCTCAGGTAATGATTATGTGCATTATTCAATGTTAAAAGTGTCTAATGTGAGTCTGAATATTATTTTGCGTTATCTTTATAGCCATAGTGAAAGCAACAATAAATATTTTACCTCAGATCTTAAAAATAAATTAAAGCAAAGTGGACGATGTTAAAAACTAGGATGCAATGCGAATCAATCAGTGCGAATTCCACAAGATATCAGTCACTCACTCACTCAAAACTGGTCAGTTNTTGGCTTTAGATAAAAATACTAGCACAGCCTATATAGCGCTGAAAGATATTTACTATAAACGACCCAGAGCGCTTGTTATGTGATCTGCTCCGCTGTTTTGACGCGCTGCTCACAAAATGGTGCTGCTGCTCACAGACCTGGGGTTTGGATGCGGTCCGCCTTTTGAATAGTAGTTATTGTCACGAATCCTGTCCATGAACTTCCGTCTGCTTGCCACCAGAGGTCGCCCTTCCATTATATTGACTCTCACACCACACAAACTGTTGCACGTCACCATGGACTAAATTTCCCATGCTCCATTGCACTAATCACAAGCTCACCTGACACCAATCACACACAGATGCACAATAACACACACTAATACATCAGTCTCACGCCACCCTTCAACGCCGAGTATCGTTTAGCATATCACTGTTTAGCTGATAGCTACCTTACGGCGCCTGCTTTAGCTTTCCTAGCCTTATCTGGGTCTTGCCTTGTCTGTTTTCTCGTGTTCTGATCATTGCCTGTGTATCTCGGATTACCCCTCTCGTCTTGCCGGTTCGGATACTGTTGCCCCTGCCTGGACTTTGCCGTGTAACCTGGATTTCCCTCTAGTCCTCTCATCCCAGCCCTGTTGATTACATTTCGCCGTCGGACTGCCCTCTCTTTGACTGCCTCTTTGCCTTGTCTTCTACATACAGTTGCCATTGTCGGACCCAATGCCTGTTTCTGACCACGTTTCTAAATACATCTTACAAATGGATCCGCACTCCTCACGTAACAGTTATATAAGGGTTAAGACCTGGATTTACTTTTAAAATATTAATATTACCGAGTCCTTTTCTCGAGTCGAGTCCGTCATAGAACTGCCAATGCTCCGCATACCCATGCCATTTTAGAGAGTAAGTTCACGGGATACTTCATATCCTATCACTCAGCTACCCGTGAAAAGGCCACTGATTTCAGGTTCGATTCTGAAGTCAAGTCCTCAAATATTTAAGTCACTAACTCGATTGCCCATCACTTGACATTGAACATGGCTTTTAATAGGGCTGTGCTCCTTGCGGAGACGTGTATCGCAAACGGATGCTTCTGTATTGATACAGCAGCAAATTGTGACGCAGTTTTGAAAAAGAAACACAGAACAGAAAAGACAATTTTAAGTTTAAAAGTTAAATAAATAATTATTTGCACCTCTTAATCTCTCTGAAAATAGAAACGGAATTTAATTAGGCCTTATTATTATTGAGTTTACAGGGTTCGGTGGTTTTGCTGTTGTAAACACTACTGTTGCTGTTGTAGAAAAAAACCTTTGATTTAGGCTGGCTGCAGGCTTTAGGCATCCCACTGTCAACTGCCTAGCCACACCTTAGCAACCATTTAGAGGATCATTGCAACTGAATAGTATAGTATATATATTTCTGTCATGACAACTCTCGGAGGTATTAGCATGGTCATGTTCATGACAATGTTAATGTATTTGGTCTTGGTGGAATAGATCTGCTACGCTGCTGCTGCGGCAGAGCAAGTACCAAAACTTGCTACTGCCAAGACATCCACAACATGCTCCTGTAAGCATGTAAGAAATAAAGTCGTCTAGTTATCAGATCTAGTTATCAGGACTGACTTGAATGAACAAATAAAGCAGAATATAAATGTTCTTTCTCCATTTTCTGAATTACACAGCACAGCAATAGCACACGTCACATGAGCACATTTCTCCGAACTACGCTACCCATAATGCATTTCACTCGGAACTGCAACAACCATAGCGATAACTTTTAATTCCCTTCTCCCGCAACACTATCGTTGATATGACTGTGATAAGCGCGTGCTTCTGACGCTGCGTGCAACTGAAATCAACCACGCACTCATCACAATGAAAACATTGACCTTAGAAATAATGAACGTGAACACTGGGATAATCGCCGATGTATATGGAGAACCCCAGTTGAAATGCATAGGCTACAGCTGTATAAACACATGCTAAATGCTGCTGCTAATATGCTTAATATTTCACTGCTACATACAATGCAAACTGCTAACATGACACTTAGTTTAAAATTATTTATGTTTGCTCATTTTGGATTTAATTAGGCAGACCACGCAAATATACACAGCGATATTGATTAAAAGAGCTTTACTTATCTTAGTTGTTGAATTAGGCTGCTCTGGAGTGTACTGCCAGGGTTCCTCAATTAGTTTTCGCCGAGGGCCGAATTCTGCCAACAATACCAAGCCCACTGACCTATATACTGTTGTGTTTAATATAATATCTATGTTTTGTTTGTGTGTGTGTGTGTGTGTTTGTGTAATTTGTTATTATTATTACAATTATTGTATTATTGTTGCTTTTGTTAAAATAATCACAAGATGGTCACAAGATGAATATTCAGATTTTTCCCCCCAGTAGTCTGTTTTATTCAAACAATTATGAACATTTTTTGCATTTAGATACAGAAGAACTTTACCTGTTGAATATTAAAAACAAAAATCTGGATCTCCATGTCTGCCATGCAAATCAAATCAACAGACACGATGCAATAAAAAGTATCTTTTCCATGCAGTTTTTGTCCTAACCACCCGCTATAGTGACACGTGACGACAAGCGACAAATTGGATTTAAATTTTAGAACGGTTTTATTTCTGCTTTTCTGTGACCTCGCGGCAGGAACAACGTACAAAATATGACTGTGATAATATCAGGTAATGATTATGTGCTTTATTGTCAATTTTAAAAGTGTCTAATGTGAGTTCGAATATTATTTTTTTCCTTCTCACGGCCAGATGTGGCCCGCGGGCCGCCTATTGAGGAACCCTGTGCTACAGCAAACAAAAGCCAGGTATTTGAATATTGAGCAGCGAGCTTATTGGCTACCGATATAGGAGAGAACCAATCAGCTGCCATGTGACAATGATGTCGCCAGGTCAGATTGAGTTAGACCTATCGGACTGCACCATCTAGAGTTTCATGCCAGAACTCTGTATTAATGTTATAGTCAGCTCAGCTATTTTGTTTCAATGGAAAAACAATATTAAAAAAATACAAGTATAACAAATACAATAAAAACCAGCAAACAAACAAACACAAGTTATATCACACAAGATTTTTTACATTAACGTGATAAAAATTCTAAAACTTTTCCTGGCAAAATTTTACTAAACTCTTTAAGTGCGTTCACTTCATAAAAGAGTTTTCTCTAGACATTAAAAGCTGGACAGTCCAATAAAATATGTTTAACAGAAAGGGGAACCTTGCAAAACATACATTGAGTAGGGTCTTCACCTTTAAGCAAAAATGCATGAGTCAGTCTTGTATGACCTATGCAACATCTGGTAAATCATTGCAACTGAAGAGTAACATGAATAAGTAATGTCTTGGCACAATAACAGCGTAGAGATATGGTGGTTGGCTCTTTTGATTCAGGCAGACAACAATTCAATAAATTAGCCAAACAACTGCTATGCCCACCCAATTAACCATCCAGAGCAACTATAGCAATTATATGGCAGCATGAATAAGCCATATCTCAGCACCACAACACTGTACTAACGGAGCCGATGACGTCACGGAGCTGAGAGGGTGCACGGAGGCCTAGCTCCCACATCATTTGACATTTTTTCAACTTTTAACGAGACAAAAAGTTAATTTCACATCCGTTTGGAGGTATATTTGGGAACAACAACATGTCTAGCAAGGACGGGGGTACTTTTCAAAGTGAAAAAGGCCCAAAATCCCAACAAAATCTTCGGAGCAGGCCTGCCGACGCTGATTCACAGGATGGCAGCACATGCGAATGTGGCTACTCACTTAAGCTTACACGCGAAGTCACGGAGTGCATCAGCAAAGTTTTGGACGAGAAACTGTCAACATTCACGAATGTTTTGGATGCTATCTCGCAGCGCGTTGAAGACAACACTAAACGTATTACCGACGCAGAGCGCCGAGTGTCTGACATGGAAGACACCGCGACCTCGATGGAAAACAAGCCGAGAAAAACAGAAAAGTTAATGCTGATGCTATCTGAAAAGGTGGACGACTTGGAGAACAGGTCAAGGCGAGACAATATTCGAATCTTAGGGCTCAAAGAGGGGTTTGAAGGCTCTCAGCCCTCTGCATTTTTCACTACATGGCTACCAAAGATGCTTGGGCTGGACACCACGAAAGGCCACTTTAAAATCGACAGAGTGCACAGAAGCCTCGGCCCACAGAGGGGAGACAGATCGAGACCGGTGCTCATCAAACTTCACAACTTTGCCGACAAGCAGCGCATAATGTCTGCTATAAAGGCCCAGCTCTACCTGGAGGTGGATGGTCAGAAAGTCTTCATTCAGCAGGACTTGTCTGCTGCCGTCAAGGAGAAACGTCGGAGTTTCAACAAATCTTGCGAGGTGCTGATCCAGCGTGACATTCGTTTCGCCATGCGATTCCCGGCCGTGCTTTGCTTCACATACGAGGGACAGACACATTCATTTCATTGCCCGCGAGAAACCCAGGCATTCTTGAATGGTTTGCCTTGACTTTCTGACGACGGATCCCACTGTACGGTATTGAACTGAGTTTGCTCTCGTCATTATCGTGTTGTCGTTCTTTTAAACAGCAGGAATGACCTCTACTCTCCATTTCTCTGCTGACTTTAAATACTGATTGCGAGGCCATGATAGTCGTGTTTATGCATATATAAGTCTGTTTTTATTTATTATTATTTTTACTTTCTCCCCCCCCCCCCCCCATGTTGTATGCTCTGGACAATTTTTGTTGTTGTTCCTGGTTTGTATTTTTCTTTTCTTGAAGTCGTTGATGCTGGAGGGGGTTGTTTAAAGATGGTTAACAGTTTTTTTACAGGTCATCTTTTTGGGCGTGGCCGTTACGCCTCTTAGGGTCATTGGTTCTGAAAAACCTGGTTACTCTTTCAGGTTGTTCAAAGGCTGGTTGGCAGTGTGTTCTTTCTATTTTAAGTTTGTTTTTCTTTTCACATTGAAAAATTTTAGTGTTGGTAACCCGGAAAATGTGTGTCTTTTTGTTTTGTTAATTTCTAAAGTGGTAAAATTATACTTTGCTTTCTCAGTGCCTAGCATGTCCTAGCATATAATTTTGGGTATTTAGGTTATGAGTGATATTAAGATTGTTTCATTAAACCTTAAAGGGATCAACCGTCTAATTAAGAGACAAAAAATAATATCTTATCTTAAAAGGGAACAAGCTCAAATTGCTATATTACAGGAAACTCATCTGACTGAAACAGAACACCTGAAGCTCAGACGAGGATGGGTGGGTCAAGTTTTCAGTTCCTCCTTTAATTCTCACAGTAGGGGAGTAGCAATCTTAATTTAGAAGAAGTTAAATTTTAAGTTTTAGGATATGATAAAAGATACAGGAGGACATTACATTCTTATTGTTGGCCAGCTTTTTGGTGAAAGGGTCCTTATTGGAAGTGTGTATGCTCCAAATTCATTTGAACCTACTTTTTTCTCTGAATTAACTGCTAATATTTCATCCTTTTCTGTTAATCACATTATCATTGGTGGAGACTTTGATTGTGCGCTTGATCCCAGTATAGACCTTAACCCACCTAAATATACTACAGCTTCAAGGCAGGCCGCTAAACTGATTAAGTTTTGTGACGATTTTTGCCTACTTGATGCATGGAGCATTATAAACCCTAAAGTCAGAGACTTTACATTTTATTCGCACCCACATAGGATGTCCTCTAGAATAGATTTTGTGTTTGTGTCTAGACAGATTATGGACAGAACAAAAGAGTGTGCTATAGTCATATGTACTTTATCCGATCATAAATCTGTTTATGCAGTCATCTCTCCACCTTATATCAACCCGGCATCTCGCTATTGGCGATTACAATCTTCACTGCTCAGTAACCCTAAATTCTTGGAGTTTCTTGAAAAAGAATGGATGATTTTTATGGAAAACAACAAGCAGCCTGATACAGATCCATCTCTTCTTTGGAAAACAGCAAAGGCTTATATTAGGGGGTCAATAATATCTTATTCGGCAGCTTGTGAAAAAAGTCTTATGGAAAAACAACTGGAGTTAGAATGCCTTGTTAAGGATTTAGAGAATAAATTTATTAACACCCCTTCACGTGTTTTGCAGAAAAATCTAGATGCAGCTCGCTCAGCCTTAAATCAAATCTTAACTAGAAAGGCGGAGACCTCAATGCTGTTTGCTAGGCAGAGACTATACGAATAAGCCAGGCCGTTTGCTGGCACGACTGGCAAGGGGCAGGAACGAGGCAAGCATGATTTCATCCCTTAAGGATGGCAAGGGCAGTTTAACTCATGAGTCTAAACAAATTAACACAATTATGAGAGAGTTTTATCAGAAGTTATACTCATCAGAGACTAGTGTCTTAGCTGACTCGTATTCTTTTCTGAACCAAATTAAACTTGCTAGTTTATCCGATGAGCAGCGGGCAGACCTGAATAAGCCCATCACAAAGGAAGAAGTGTTAGAGGCAATTAAGTCTCTGAAAGGTGGCAAAGCTCTGGGCCCTGATGGTTTTGTGCCGAAGTTTTACAAAAAAATTAGCAAATTCATATTAGAATCTCTAACAGATACATACATTGTTTCATTTAAAAAGGGGTGTTTACCGGCTACCTTAAACATGGCATATATTTCATTGATCCAGAAAAAAAAAAAACATCAGATGAATGCAGTTCTTACAGGCCTATAAGCTTGTTAAATGTGGATTGTAAGCTGTTATCCAAGCTGTTAGCAAGAAGACTTGAATCACTCCTCCCTCAACTAATAAACCCGGACCAGACAGGTTTTATTCAACAAAGGTTGTCATATTCTAATGTCAGGAGACTGATAAACATAATACAGTATTCACAAATATCCAAAACTCAAGTGCTTGCCGTTTCCTTAGACGCAGAAAAGGCGTTTGACCGTGTGGAATGGGCGTATATGTTTGAAGTGCTGGGCAAGTTTAATTTAGGTACAGACTTTATTAACTGGATTCGGACTCTATACTGTGCACCAACTGCATGTGTTATTACCAATGGCCTTCGCTCTCTTCCTTTTCCGTTGGGGCGAGATACAAGGCAAGGTTGCCCTCTGTCCCCTCTCCTTTTTGCCTTAATTCTGGAACCCCTTGCAGAGACTATCAGAACTCACACTGATATCCAGGGGGTTGAGATTGGTCAGTCAGTAAATAAAATTGCATTATATGCCGATGATATACTTCTATTTCTTACAAATGCGGAAACTTCTATTCCCACAGTTCTCAAGACTATTGATTCTTTTAGTTTGATATCGGGTTATAAGATAAATTGTGATAAATCTGAAGTTATGCCCCTAGGGGGAGATATCTCTACTAGCGCCTTGTTAAGTTGTCCTTTTAAGTGGTCTAGAACAGGTCTCACTTATCTTGGAATTCGACTTTCACCTGATTTATCAGAACTTTGGAAACTTAACTTAGCCCCACTTATTAAAAGTATAAAAGATGATTTAGAGTGCTGGTTTAACCTCCCCATATCTTGGATGGAGAGAATTGATCTCATTAAAATGAACATCCTTCCTCGAATATTATATCCCATGCAAATGTTACCACTCTGGTTTCCTAAAAAAAATATCTCAGATTTGGAAAGAAGTTTTTCAAAATTCATCTGGCAAGGGAAAAAGCCAAGGGTTAAGATGAAGATCTTACAACTGCCAGTAGATAGTGGTGGACAGGCATTACCTAATTTGAAGTTTTACAATTGGGCTTGCCATACTCGTACAATTCTGAATTGGCTGCATTCTTATTTGAAATCCCAGCCCTGCGTTGATGAGTGGGCGGTGATGCCATACTCGTTGTTAAGTCTGCTTACGAGTAGTAAGGGCCTTAAGTTATGGCCTGAAATTAAAAACAACCCTATCATATTCAACACAATTAAAGTATGGCAGGACATTATGAAATGCGCAGGGAGAAGGGGCTTTTTGTCAGGTCTGACACCTTTGACTGGCAATAGAGATTTTCTCCCTGGTGTTCAAAAATCCTTATTCCATAGATGGCATGGAAAGGGTAATTACCAGCCATTACCAGAGTGGCTGGTAATTTATTTTTAGATAACACTTTAATGTCTTTTAACCAACTAAAGGACTAATTTGAGCTTGAAAGTGGTAGTTTTTGGGGATAACTTCAGATTCGCCATTGTATTAACTCTGGTAACCTCAAGCCTACTGGGGAAATGACTGTATACTGCGATATAGATGATTTTTGGTTGAAAATTACCAACACACGACACCTTATTTCAAAAGCTTATCTTTTTTTTTTTAGTCAGTTGATCACAGTGGTATTGATCATATTTGGTGTACGTGGGAGAAAGATCTCAGTACTGAGTATATCGATGATGACTGGGTAGATACCGTTAAATCTATTAGAAGTATATTTACGTGCAATAGGCTGGTCGAAATGCAATACAAATTATTGCTAAGACTCTACATTACCCCACAAATTCTGAATAAGATTAATAGTAATCACTCTCCATTATGCAATAAATGCCAGAGTGAAATTGGTACTTTCATGCATTGTTTTTGGCATTGTCCAGTCATCACAAAGTTTTGGGAGGGGGTGGCACGGAAGATGGGGAATATTTTAAAAATAAACTTTACCAAGGACCCTGGGGTTTTTTTTACTTGGCTTGCCAGCAAAAGACATTGCTTTAAGCGCTAACCGGTTTGTACTCTGTGATAAGCTCCTGTTACTCGCTAGAAAATGCATCCTTATTGAGTGGATTCACTCTAGACCCCCATCACTTTCCCTTTGGTATAGAGAGATCTTCAGAATATTCCCTATGGAGAGACTAACTGCAGTGGTTAGAGGAGACAGTGCCAGGTTTGAAGAGATGTGGGGGCCTGTTATGGAACATCTTCCAACCAGGCTACAAGAGATTATATTTAAGGGAAGATTTGTATTTGAATAAGCATTCCTTTTTCCTGAATAACTGGTTTACTTATACTGTATGAGATAGAATGGGCTGAGGGGCAAATAGCTAGGTCAAGAGGTTCATGATAGGCTGAGAATTTTATATATTTTATTAGGGGTTCAAGCACGCAGTGCTGAAACCGACATTATTGTATTGTAAGGATTTTTTAGAGGGTTGCAAGGGGTCATGCGAAGTGCGAAACGGCGGGTCATATTGTAATTGTTAGGATTTTTTTTTTATTAGGGGTTCAAGCACGCAGTGCTGAAACCCTATTGTAATTGTTAGGATTTTTTTAGGGGTTCAAGCACGAAGTGCTGAAACCCTATTGTAATTGTAAGGATTTTTATTATATGTCTTATTAATCCTTGTTCCCTAAAACTGACGGGGCAGAACAAACTGTAAGGCCTATGAGAGCTGAACTTCTCAAAAGTTATAGTATCATCTCGTCTACTCAGGCGGGGCAAAGTAGGCAGTGGCCCAATCGGCCAATAGGGTTCGGCTAGGCAGCTATCAAAATGCTTATTGCTAATAGACCCTAAGACCGCTTGCCTGTAGATGCCAAAATTTACATATTTGGAATTCCCTTGGGTCAACGCCAAAGGAAAAAAAATGGTCACGCTGATTTTGGGTCTCGGCGGCTCTTCGTTTTTCCTTCAATGTGACCGTATTTCCAAACCTACTTTGCGACTCTATTGTCCTAGTTTTTTGCGCTGATTGGAAGGCAAAGCACTGCAGAAATATTCTCTGGACAATGAATATCAATAATTATCAAAAAAAAGTTGAAATATCGACTCTCTGTTGCAAGGGGGCGCCAAAACGTTCAAAAGTCGAGGACCAATTTTACTAAAAAGGCTATAACTCTTGAACGAAATGAGATATCTTCACCAAACTCGCTGCACTTGTGTAAGAGCTAAAACTTTGGTCAAAACAAAAAAAATTGCGTAGCTCTGCCACTTGGTGGCGCTATAATTTTGAAAAAACTATTAATAGGTAACCGTTGGTCCGATCGACTTGAAACTTGGTTTGCAGTGTCAAGGACTACAAGTGGCACAAGTGTTTATGAGGACATTTGTGTTTCTCAAAAAACATGGCCGCCATTGGCCAAAATCTTTTAAGCACCTATTTGACAGGGTTAACGGAGGTCGAATCGGAAGCGAAACTCGGTGGGGCAATGTTCGAACAGGAATGGGGGGAAGGGGCAAGAACGAAATGTCTGTAAGAATTTTGAAAGAAATCGGCCACTAGTTGGCACTAACGAGTTTTATGGCTCCAAAATCACGTGGTGTTTCACACATCCACACAATATGCATATCATTTGATAGACCTCCTCATAATGAGCAACTTTGCCTCTTAGAACTTATTGGCTGTCAATCAAAATCGTTCATTAAATATTCACAAATATGTTAAAAACCTACTTTTGCGAACTAGTCCTAGGTTTTTTGTTCAATCTCGATCAAACCACTGCAGTAATATTCTCTGGACACTCTAGATCAATAATTATCAAAAAAATGTAGAATTTTGTCCTTTGGTTACTTTAAACGGGGTCATTTAGGAAAGGGGTGTGGCCAGATATACCCTAAAGCCTATAAAACCTAAACAAAAACTCAAAAATTTACGAAACTTGGTGAAAACGTGTGTCCAATGACTCTTAACAAGCAAGCAAAGTTTCATGAAGATCGAACAGTAGGTGGCG